>JAVYIG010010106.1:0-71894 GCA_035222895.1 Strongylocentrotus droebachiensis | reverse complement strand
GGCCCGCCTTAGGGCCCTGGAAGCTCTGGGGTTCTAGATGCTCTCTGGTGCAATCTGAGCCTTATTTTGCAGCATTTTACATGTGTATTTAGTTAAATAATTACCACTTTTTTTTTAAATAACATACAAATTGTACAAAATGCATGATGAATTCCTTTCAGACTTCCGAATACAGGGGTACTTGATACTGTATTCGGTCTTATACTTCTGAGACCATTTCTTGGTCTTCTTTTGCTGATTTTCCGCCATTTGGATTCTGTGTCAATATCCACGCATTGGTTACAGCGATCCATATGCTGAAACAATCTTTCGCTACTCTTTGTCTTTTATATGTCTTTTAACATAGTGGAATTACTACATGCTAAAGTTAGCAGACGATATTTCTCATTCAATTCACAGATATATATACTGATAAGCGCCAAAAAAAAAAAATCATAATTAAAAAAAAAAAAAAAAAAAAAAAAAAAAAAAAATGATTTTTTTTTTTTTTTTTTTTTTTTTTTTTTTTTTTTAAATAAATCGGGAGGATAAGGATGGTGATCGTAAGGTCGGGAGTTGGGGTGAATTATCGGGAGCCTCCCGATAAAATCGGGAGGGTTGGCATCTCTGCGATTAGCCCCCCACTTTGACCAAGTGATAATGGGCAAAACAAAAATATTCATGATCAGACTATTTCTTCACCGTATAAAGTATACACCTCTGTTTCCACCTGCATCCTATACAACTTGCATGGTTTGTATTAGAGTATAGCTGTTGATTTAATTTACGACATACTTACGGGCTGAACATCTATGAAAGAGTCAAGCGTCTCCTGCACAGTGCACACACCACCCTTAGAAGCTTTTCTTCCACGTAGAATAGCTGGTAGGAGGACCAAGGCAAGGTTTGTCTTCTCTTCTGTGGAGGGGAATTAAAAAAAAAAGGAATGTTTCAGGTAGCCAACATTTATAACTGTGTATAGACGGACTGATGAACATAAATCTGACACTGTGGGCTTCACAGAATGGCAGCATGCTGGCCCATTACTTGCACAGATGTAACAATCCTTAAAAAAAGCCTGCACTGCATGGGAACTGGACAGCAGCATACCGGACATGAACATTTGTTGGCCTTGAAATCTTATCTAAAGAATCACATGAAACATAATTTTGCAAATTCAAAGGCAAATCATATGATACTATTATTATTGACTGTAACCCCTAAACATCATGCCTTTAGTGTCATGAAACAAGATCAATGCATATAAAATCTCACCAGGGTTCAGCCTCTCTGCATCTATTCCATCAAGATGTAGTGCTGCCTTCCAGAGTACGGAACGGTTGGCGTATTGGATAATCTGCTCCTTATACTGTGGCCACTTTACGTACAAGCTGTTCTCTTTTCCTTCATGGAATGTCTTGAAGTCTTGCTCAACCTGTGAGATACAAAAATAAAAATAAGTTATTTTTTACTAATTCCTGATGATCAAGGTTTTTTTATAACATTCCATGGGTAGAAGGCTAAGAGAATATACTTGTTCCAATTTGAGAACAGTAGTTTGTAAACAAGAACTGAACAGATCTTTTTATTTTCTTTGAGTTCAAAGACTGGCCACCACGCACCATGAAAAAAACAAAGAAAATTAAAGAAATCTCTTGACGTCTTGTTTCCAAAATTTGAACGGAGTAATTTTCAGGCAAAAGAGATTCTACCAATAAATTGAGGTGGGTGTGCAAATCAGGCTTTAAAAGTATACAAAGGATGACAAATTCCAAGAGTACAGAGGTTTTCTACAAAAATGCATTTGCTTCTAGCCAGACATATGTTATTTAATTTAATTTCATCGCCAAAACTGAGGTAGGGATAAGAAACAATTCAGAATTATGTAGCTGTCAGGAACTTAAAAGCACAAACAAAATATATCTTCTTAAAACAATTGAAAAAGCTCTTTGTATCACTAAACAAAATGATGATGAAATTGATTTGTACTATCTTCTGCAGAAAAAAACATTACATTTAACACAATTCAGTATAATTCTTTAGGTTGCTCTCAGGTAGAATATTAAAACCTTGTCAAAAAGTCAGCTCTTTACCATCTCTGCCTCCATCATGTGGGGAAATTCTTCCAGGATGGTGGTGATATTGTCCAAATGTGCTTTGATATACTTCTGTCTGTGGTTTACTGTTGCTTTCATGTATGCAACAACTTGTTCTCTTGGCTGCTTATTATGTTTCAGCCATTCAATTTTACAGGCAGTTTCTTCGTCAACTTTTGGGGGCCCCTGATCCTCTGCCGAAGGTTCTGGAGTAAACATGCAATTTACAGGAAACATAATTGCATGACATTCTTGATTTTCTTATACAGGTGTCTGCTACCTTCAGCTGCTTCTTATGACTTTTTAAAGTCATTGTAAAATATACTGTCTACCAGAAAAAAATGAAAAAATAGTTTAATAATCTCACAATGCAAATATAAATTTCTTTAAATAAAAACAATTCCAAAGCATTAGGTCAAATAAATTAGTTTTGTTTAACATGTATATATGCATTTAGAAATGGAGAAGAATGTATACTGGAACCAAGAATTTATGTGAATTGGCTCTCCTTTAACCTCATAAAAATCAAATCCAAAATCTTATCAGGTGACTGACTGGCGTAACTATTTGAAAGTACAGACTAGCTGTTATTTAATACAAGCAGGAGACAATTAACCAAACGTCTTTAAAATAAAAAACCTGTTATTGATACCTGATGACTGAGTTTCGGTTGGCATCTGTTTTACTGCTGACGAGGCAACTTTTTCTGCACTTTCAGTCTTCATGAGGCGACCAGTCCTCTTTCTCAAATACCTTAGGTGCTCCTCGAGGTATCCCGTTGCTGGACGTCCTTTTGCTCCTTGGCAGTACCAGGCTTCCTTCAAATGGCACAACACGGTATTGTTATTATATCCTTCAGGCAAATGACACTACATATGATTGACATATAAAGCAATTGAAGTAAACCAAAACACAGCCAACAAATTGCTTAAATGCATACAAACTAATGCATAATATCAGTAATATCTTCAAGGAATTGGATGAACTTCAACATGTATGACTTTTCTAAAGTTTTAATCACCATCAATTTGTTTTGTTCCCAAAGTATTAATTTATGTTTTCATGAAGATTGACTAAAGATGTGACCTTTGACCTTTTGGGAATGCTTACAGAGCTATCATTCTGACAGATACTGACAGAATTTGTTTATTATTTTCTTTATAATTTTCAGTGCGCGGGCAGTGCGTCGTGTATACATATGTAAGTTGGGCATAAGAGAGACATTTTACACTAGCTTAAACAGATTACACTTATTATTAACAAACCCTTATAATTGCTTGCCAACTAAATACAATATCACTGTATGGATACTTATAAACCAAGCAATTGTCATACTTGCATTCTAAATTCATACTTACATAGCCATGTGGAGAGTCAGGATCACGCAAGCATGGGAAAGCTGTAATTATGCCACTTGCCATAGCAGCCTTCACTCCAGAAGAAGGTCTGTAAAGCAATAATGTTTTTTTTTTTTAAACTGCATTGACTTGCTCATCCACCATCCAGAAATGTACAATTTCATGAAAAGTTGACTTTTGCATACATTAGCATAATCTACCAGAATTATTAAGGGTCAAATGCCTGTGCAGCTGAGTGCCGAGAGAATGGGCACAGTTGCTCGATGATATGACAGACAGAAAGTGTGATTTATTAGGCAGATCGAGACTTGGTAAAAAATGGCAAAAATGGGAGTCTGACATGGTCTCACTTAAGACGTCCTACAACAAAAAATAATCGTCCAAAATGACTGTTCTTGGTATTGTTTTTCATTTGAAAGGACACTCTATCTGGTGGACCCAATCATTTTGTTACTTTATTTTGGGAAGTGCCCCGTTCCGTTTTTTTTTGGGCATCTACAAACAGATGCACAGTTGAAAGGTTATTCAAATTTGTGTAAGCGTCAAGGACAGACGGACGGACAGACAGATGGACGCTATTTGGATCCCTTAGTCTCCCTCCACCTACGGTGGGCTCGACAAAAACAAGGAAAAAGAATGAAAAATAAATGCAATTAAAAACAGAAACATACAAATATCATGCGCCTAAAGAGACAAAACAGACAATGTACAAAACAGAAAAGGAATTTTCTTACTTTTCTCCATGATCCTGCATCACGTACTGCGTGCAGATGTCCACAAGAACCCGTCTGTTGGATTTGCTGCAAAACTTGTGCTTGTCAATATCCTTTATAATTCTGGGGCCACCCCGGACAGAAGATATGATGGGCCTCAAAAACTGAAAGTAAATGCAAATTAACTAAATTATTTGTTTATATCCAAAAGTATCAATGTATGTATTATCTTCAAAAGACATGCAAGTTAGTTGTGATCCCTTGTGATAACATGAACCGCACACATATGCATACGCCCAAACGAATTCAGATGCATATACTGACCTGAGCCTAAATAGATCAGGTCTGAATGAATAAAAATTATATCAAAGCAACTAGGTAAAATATGCAAGTAAGTTGAAATAACAAGTAATTCTGGACAAAAACCCACAATGATCTGATATTTTGGCCCTATAAATATCAGGCAAATTAGGCACAAAATGAGATATGTTACATGTCAATTATTATAGCAAATAATACTCAACGCACATATGTGACCGTCTTTGTCCCTTTCCGTTGTGGTGCTACGTGAACATCTGCCTGCCAGTCATTTTGGTCCGAACAAGTGTCTGCACTGTCTGACAGTTCAAAACCCTCACTAAAACTCACTGTAGATGCTGGGGATGTAGCAGGTTTCTTGAACTACAAAGGAGTAAGAGAATAGGAGGTGGGAATCATCAAACATATAATGGATTGTTAGCAATGAGAATACCCCTTCATCCAGGTTGACATAATATTATCAGATAATATTATTAGATAATGATTATTTATGTTTTTAACAAATGAAATATGGGAAAAGTTAAAGGTTTCAAATAATTTATTTCTATGGATTATCAAAGTAACGGTAGTGCTTTTCACCAATAAAGTCTTCTTTTACAAATATAAAGGAATTTGAAAGTTAAAATACATTTCAGCATACCTACAAAAAGTTGAAACGCACTGCTATGTACCGTGTGTCCTCTTCGAAATGCACTTTATGAATCTGTGTAGCCGTCAGAGGATGGTAGTCAAATAATTTGCATGGCTTCACAACTGCAATATTTGACTGCTTGTCGCCATCTTCGTGTACAGCATATGCTTGAAAGTGCGAACTGAAGTTAACCGTCTCAAACATTTTCAGAACAAGAAGCACCTCACTGTTCATCAGAAGTACATGCAGAACCTTTCCAAATGTAGGTCCATCTTCTGTCCACTGGATGATTACACATGTTCCTGCCCTGTACTCATATCCATGTATCACTGCCATTCTGGATGTCGATACAACGATATCCTTGTCACATTGTAACACATCAGATATTTTGTTCCCGACGGCAAGCGATGACAGGTTGATATCCAGTTGCTGGGAAAGTTCCAAGTCTTTGCACTGTATTGACTGTTCTGACAGGAATGCATAGCACCTTGCCATTTGATGTTTTTCCGAGAGTGTCTTGGCAATATTCTTGAAATTACATGAAGAATTAGCAATCGCCTTGAAGACTTTATGCTTCCCTTCAAATCGAATTGAAGAGTACTGACACAGAGGACCCAGGGCTCTCAGAACCCTAGAATAATGTGTGAGGAAATGCTGCTTTGGTGTGAGATTTCTCTCAGGAAACAATCTCAAGAACTGTCTATGATGCTCACAAATGAGAGCCTTTAGTGCAAATGTGGCTGCTTTGCTTACACTTGGAGCCATCACTGTCTTCAGTATATTAATGAGCTGGAGATACAATTCCCATTCTTCAGAGTCTTCTGGGACCTTATCCCCTATAATCAAGGGGAGATGATATGCCAAACACATCATTTGGGCTGCACTCTGCCCACTGGGGCCACTTGGATTAGTAATTACAGAGAGTTTGACTGGACTTGGACGATTCTTTCTGTTTGCGAATCCATAGTTGTAGGACTGAATTCTTGCATTCAATTCCTCTAGATTGAAACATCTTTCTTCAATAAGTCTGCCCAAGACAAGATACATTTCTAGTGGTATTACACCTTCGGCAAAGTCATGCATCACATCAACGCAGAGGTTAAGTGTCACATGATAGTTGTCTAAATCATTCAGAATGCTCCTCCTGCTAATACCGGTGTCTGACAATGGTTTACCGATATCCTCCTCATAGCTTTCTCTTGTCCTTAAGAGATCCTTATCCTCCGCTGTTTGTGACTGAAGCACAGCACGATGCCCCTTGCAAAGTCTGCAGTAGTAGTTTGCACTGAAACTTAATGTGTATCCAAGCATTGAATTGATTCCCAAATTATCCCCAGTCACTTGAAACAAGACTGGTTTCACCTTGACTGTGCGACCATCATGCTTGATGTGTAATCCATTGTCTGACAAATCCTTCAAATCTGAACATATAGTTTTCAAAATGCTGTCCATTCCATACTTGGTGCAAGACTTTGTTGTAGCAAGTGCTACCAACAAAATGTTATCAAGTCTGGCCTGGTACACAGGTGGGAGTGAAAGTACACTCATATAAAATGCACAGATTTTGTGCTTTCCTCTCTTTGATCCAAGTGGATTGGCAGTTTCGAAATCGTCAGAGTAGAGTAACAACGGAATAACAAGCGACTCTTCATGCAAGTGATTCTCTTGAAAGTGATCTCCATCACGATATGA
Organism: Strongylocentrotus droebachiensis; assembly: GCA_035222895.1. Classification (NCBI taxonomy): domain Eukaryota; kingdom Metazoa; phylum Echinodermata; class Echinoidea; order Camarodonta; family Strongylocentrotidae; genus Strongylocentrotus; species Strongylocentrotus droebachiensis. The sequence goes on along the minus strand of JAVYIG010010106.1, from coordinate 65,107 downwards.
TTTTAAAACCTGATCTTCAGACTCTTGGGCAGAATGAATAGCTTCTAGAACACCTGGCTGCTCCAAATGTTGTTTAAGTGACTGTGAGATTGAAATGTACTGAAATGTTTCTTCGTGACGGACTTGCAGAGATGTCCCACTAGACGAATCGATAGTTGGTTTGAAATAATGCCCAAGGATTTTCTGTTCAGGAGAAATGAAAGCGCCACATTTTTTGAAATATGCTCTCTTCTGATGTTCAGTTTTCAAATCACTGAAAGGATTTGATGTTTCATTCAACAGTTGCTCCAATTCTACCTTTGCAGCTTCATCTGTAACATTTTCTGCAGCTTTGGTAATCTTTTCTTGTATATGATCTACAAAATTATCAAAAATTTCCTCTACATTTTCCAGAACTTCTTCCACAAATGACGTAGGCACACGAGATGAATTTCTTAATTTTGCTATCAACAGAGCAGCTTCATTGGCATGTGGTGTTTTTTTCTCCTTATCTCCTCCTTCAATCACAATCTCTTCGGTGTCCTGTTCTTCACTGTGATGCGTGGCTTCTTCTTCATAGAGTGTTTGATTGTTTACATCTACATTTGTTTGTCCATCATTATTTCTTTCTCGTGAGTGCTTAGATATCAAATGTTTTTTGAACCCACCTAATGTGTTAAAATGGCTTCTACACTGCTTTTGAAAACATGTTACATGCACTCCACGCCCATAGCGAATTCGATGGGAATGTTTAAAATGAAAGAACAGGGATTGGATTCCTCCAAAAGATTTCAAACATTTGAAGCATTTAAAAGCCATATGTGTACCTCTTCTCTCCATCCTTTGGTGAACTTGATTCTTGTTCCAATCTTTGGAATGAGCTCCTTGATGCTATCTTCATCGAGGTCTGGTAGGACTTGGATGTCAATATCATTGTCTGGAGGCAAGAAAATGAGAAACAAAGAAAACAAAAAAACCTGTATGAGAGGGGAAATATCTAAATGTCTAAATTGATAAGCTACTTACCAATAAATTGTGTGAAATATTTATCATCTGGTTAATTATTAAAGAGTGATATTCAAATTTCTGTGAACAATCATACGTATTTCAGCTATACAGAGTGTCCCATTTGACCTTTGACCTACATATGTGACCTTTGACCAAACCATATTATAGAGGTCGGTATATAGGGCATCTACCAATCAAGTTTGGTTACAAACAGATGCAGGGTTGGAAAGTTATTGACCCTAGCTTACCCCCAAAACTTCACATTGACCCTCATTTGACCTTTGACCCCAGCATATCATGGAGGTCAATGGGCATCTACCAACCAAGTTTGGTTACAGTTAGAGGGTTGGAAATTATAGTTATTCAAATTTTTAAAAGTGTCACGGACAGACGAAAAACCGACGGACGGACGCATTTTGGATCCCTTAGTTTCACTCCACCTATGCCTGGTGGGCTCGACCAAAAAAAGGGGGCTGTAAAATCTCAATATCAGTTATAAACAAAAACAAATATGATGCAGGGTATGCCCCTGTTCTATGATTATGCAAACCCTAAACAAACAAAAGAACGTGGCTTACGTGGGTAAGAAAAAATACACAAACAAAATGCTCCACGAAAAACGTAAACAACAAAAAATGAAAAAAACAAATGAAAATGGGGGAGGGGGAGGGGGAAGGGGTTCGTCCCCCAATAATGAACACCCTTAAAAAAAAAAAATAATAATAATAATAATAATAATAGGCATTTCTATAGCACCGCATCTATCTATAGATAATTCTATTCCGAGGCACATTTATTACTACCCCAGCTTTAGCCTAGCAGCCGTTTATACAGGGCTCCAGCATTTCAAGGAATTAATTCCTGCCAGGTACCCATTTACATCACCTGGGTTGAGTGTGGCAAATGTAGATCAATGTCTTGCCAAAGGACATTAGTGCCGCGGCGGGACTCAAACCGTGGACCTTGCGATCGACATTGTTCTATCCCTTATTGTTGAACGCCAAACAATTAAGGTAGCAGCAACTCCCCTCCTTTTGTCTTTGGTATGACGCAGCTAGAGTTCGAACCCACAACCTCCTGGTTGTGAGGCGGAAGCTCTACTGACTGAGCCAACACACCGGTTTTATAAGTTTTATTTACTGCAGTCGATCTGCCTATGGCATAGAGCGAGTGGTCCGTGTGTATATTTCTAGCCGTAACTCCATAGGCCTAGATCTATCATCTAGGCCTAGATCTAGGCTAGACTCTAAATAATTGCAACTCAAAAAACACGCACACAAAGTCAAAACATCACTTTATTTCATCAAACAAAAATAATATTAATAACATCATTAAATTTCCAATAAGTAGGCCTATAGTCTACAGAAAGTGAATATTTGTAATTTGTTGAGATAACTGCATAATTAATTGGTTTAGGTTTCTAGATAGCCTAGAGTCTAGTGCATGCCATGGTACTAACTATGCCTGGCCCTGCATTACCATGGTCATGCTGCATGGTATGGGCATGCATAGCGCATAGGCGATAGCCTGTCTAGACTATAGACCTACTCATTACCTGTCGTTTAAGTGTTAGCGAATATGACTGACCTTTGCACGTTTTTAACAGCTCAGAAACGCCCCATTTGTTTAACAAGGCCTCTAGGTCCAGATCCATATGGGCAGGACTGTCCATATCCACATCATCGTCATATTCGAAGTCCATGACTAGTTTCTATAACTTCCATCCAGCGGATGATATGATATCTGGCCGACTCGATACGTGCGCGTGCGCGCATGCTAGCGCTAGACATACATCATGCGTACACACGTACACGCGCCGCGCGTGTAAACTTACGTGCGCGCACGTACATGATTAATTTTAAATTGTGTGCGACATCGCCACGCGTGCATAAATATGCCATTATATGGGCGAAGCATGCCCAGTAATGGTGAAATAAATGTTTGAAACGTGGTTTCAGCCAGCCATCGCGCGCCAGTATTACGTCTATAGCAACGGAATAGCTAGCACAATTACGTAACATGAAATACACAATGTGTTCGATATGTACAATGCTGCATGTTGTTGTTATTTGTTTTATTTATTTGCATTCAGTAGTGAATTTTTGAGCCATAAGTATTTGCGCCCCTTTGCTAATTGCGCCAAAATTATGCCTAGTTCATAAAACTTCCCCAACTAATGATGTGCATTTGCCCATCATAAAAACAGAAAATTCTGCACTGTAAAAAAAGTTGGGCAGATGTTTCTGGGTAAATCCAAGTTGGGCAAATTTTGTCCGATAATTGGGTTATTTTCTCCCAACCGTTTACTATATGAAATTACCCAATGAAAGTTAAAAAATATATTGGGTAATGGCATTGGGCAAATTAGAGTTGGGCTATTTTTGTCCAACATTTACCCAATTAAATATTCAAAATAAGTTGGGTAGATGTAACTGGGCAAAATGACGTAAGTCGGGCAACATTATAACTCAACAATAGGATTATATTTGTTAATTAAAAGTGGCGTGGACGAGTGGATAATTATGTCACAGGACTAGGCCTATGTATTGCGAAGTTCGCGGTTTTCGCTGCGGCTCTATATCTCCTTTTGCATATTTATTATCCAACTTATTTGCCCAACTAGTCTGTTCCTATAATGCTACACATTATGGTGAGAATTGGGTAAATTTTTGTTGGTTAAAAATTGGGTATTTTCTTTTTATCCAACACTGGTAAATCACGCACAATCTTTAATTTACCCAACAGTTGGTTAGACACATAATCGCCCTCATATGTTGTGTACAAATTGGGCAATTTTTTGCACAATATTTGTTTAGAGTGTGCCTATACTTGTTATGTTGGGTATATAGTTACCCATAGTTGTAGGTTAAAATATGCCCAATTTGGTTTTAGCCATTCATTAATTGGTGTTTACCCAGTCTATAGGCATTATGTTTTGTTTTCATGATGAGTAAATGCATATAGTAAATAGTTGGGGAAGTTTTACCCAGTCGTAGGTATATTTATGCCCAATTTGTATTTGCCCAGTGCTGATTGCCCAGTATGTAGGCATTTCTCTTTTGCCCTACGTAGGGTAAATGCGTGTAGTAAAAAGGCTGGGAAAGATTTGCCCAACCTTTGCCCAATTTCCGTTTACCCAGTGGAGTTTACCCAATATTTTTAAGAGTGTATAGGAGGGGGTTGTTTGTGAGAGTGCATGCAAAAATCGACTTGCGCCACTTGCTCGCTGTACACAGTATCAAAGTGAGAGAATGAATTGAATGTATCAAAATAATTAGATGCATTGCATATGCTTTTTTTGCAGAAACAAAGTCACACACACACGCGCACAATTTTCTTTGATATTTATATTTGATATTTGTTATGCGTGGCATAATTAATGTTGTTAGGGAAGTTATTTGGATCTGCAAAGACCGATTTAATACCCAAATCCCATTATTGTTTTATTCAAATATCACATAATTAAGCAACTTTGGCGCAAGTCGATTATTGCACTCTCGCAAACAATGCCTCCCGTTCATCAAAGCGTGAACACATACCAAACAAAAATGACACTAAATGATTTCGGATAAAACACTCTTTTCATAAGATGAATAATAATTTACTGTTCATAGATGATTTTTAAAATAATTAGCAATTTTCTTGGTGTAAACTTTCTTTTGACTGCACTAAATTGGCATGCTTCAGATTTATTAGTTGTCGAAGAAAAAAGTTGGGCCGGGCTTGACTTTTGGCGGGTTTGAGGTTACAATATCAGTTCACTGATCTGTTTCGCTTCTTTTTCAACTTTCATTAAAACAAAACAGATTTTAATTGACAGAGGATATACATGTATATGCCAAAGAAGGAGGAGAATTAATAGAACAATTAAGATCAATATCAGAAAATTTGAAAGAAGAGATGATATGATTCTCAGAATTAGAGAAAAGAAGAAGAATAAGAGAGAGAGATAGAGAGAGGGAGGAAGGGAGCGCAACCAGAAGAGGAATAATATTAAGATATCATATTTTTGTTCAGCATGTGCTGATCGAGCATATATAAAAGGCCATGCATATATATATTCTTTTTAAAAAGTTTCTTTGTATTAATTAAATTAGGTAATTATCAAGGAAAGCGGCACTTTGCTTAAATATTAAAAAAATATATTAAAAGCGTATAACAACAACAGCATTTTACCTTGCATTCGTGTCATCCCTTTCTGTTTCTCTAGTTTCTGACGCCGCTGAGAATTTACTTCTGGCTTTAATTATATTCTTTATTCTTGCATGTCGCAATCTTTTTATCACTCCCATCGTGGCACTAATTGCTTTTACATATTTGTATTGCTTAGTTTCTTTGCATTTTGCTTTCTTTATTTCGTTCTCTATTTTCTTTTCTTCCGTCTATTTTCATGAGATTCCACGTCGCAATGTTTACAATGACATCATCCATCCTTCCACGTGTAACGTAAACATTGTGACGTAATTGTTTATTTTAAAAACGCTGTAATTTGCATATGCGCGACCCTGGTCGACCCCGACTCAGTACATGTACAGAGCTCAGATCAGAATAGGCAATGATGCTGTATGGTAAGTGTTGATCAATTTTGTTCTGTTTAATCGAATCCATCTACCTCCGCCAACTATACCCATCCTCATGATCCTGTGTTCATATGCTATATAATCTAGCTACTCTAATGATTCATGTGCTTGATAATGATTAATGATAAAGAGAACAACATTGTCTTCGATCAAACGATAAAGTGCGGCCGTGCATTAGCGGATCGAGCGCTGGCAGTAGTTGATGCCAAAACCTTTGGGGTGTAGCTTCATGGATTTACGCTGAGTTCAATATACAAATTTGGCGCAGTCTAAGTCTTGCTTTCACATTTCCCAAAAATCTGACGTTTTTGTCGGCTGGCTTTTGAAATGTATGTTTCTAACCAACAGGTTATAAAAACAACAACAATATATATATATATAGTCTATATATATATATATATATATATAGGGTCTATATACCTGTTTGGGTCATAGTCTACTCAGGCGCGCCAGAAGCAGTTTGGGTTTGGGGGATGGGGCAAACATTCCAGGCTCGCCTTTCAGGGCCAGTGGCGTAATGAGCAAAAACCTTTTTTTTGGGGGGGGGGGGAGGGGGTCAGAGGAAAAATCTACATCACCACCAGCATCACTCATGCAGGCACCGCAGAATGTTTTTTTAAAGTGGAGTATTGATACTATTAACGATCAGGTAGAGCGTAGCGATCGAGCGAAACTATCGAGTGGAGCGTAAATTGGTGTGGGATCCAGGGGCGGAACCCCCCGAAGCTCAGGGATTTTAGGCATTAAATTACGGTCAGATAAGCATATTTAGATACCTTATTTGTGACACTGGCAGGTCACATATAATTGGTGTTGGATCCAGGAAGCTGTGCCCTTTTCTTTGAATGGAATATTATTTATATGTGATTCAAATCAGGTTTAATTATTTTTTATTTTATTTTTGGTTAATTTTCTCTTTTACTGCTGAATTGAAGAAAAAAAAGTATGGGGGGGGGGCTTTTTTGAGGATGGGCGAAAATGCATTCCCCCCCCCCCCCCACTTTTTTGTTAGGGGCGGGGGGGGGGGGGAGGCAACTGCCCCCTCTTTTTCTGGCGACTATTGTCATGCTAAATGGTCTCTAACTGACTGAAATTGTGCAGGATGAATACTGTGATGTATCTTGATCAATGTAAATCCATATCAATGTATGTAATGGCGCCACCTACTGGTATATGTTTATGCCAGACAAAGTTATGTAATGAGCCTACAGGGCCACTGTGAAACCCCTCTAATAAAGATCACTCCTAGTCTGTAACTTATCCGTGTCGGACGTGTATCATTGTCTTGCCTCCAATATATCACATGGTGTCAGGAGAAAAGGAAGACAGGAGTCAAAAAGAAGATGTCGGGACTTAGACCCCCAGGACCGCTTTCCTTTGATGGAAACGTCGCAAAGAATTGGAAGGACTGGCTTAGAGCCTATGAATTTTATGAAGGAGCAACCGAACTTTCGGCAAAGACGGAGCCGGTGAGATACGCCACATTTCTCCACGTGGCGGGGCCCATGGCCCAACAGATAACGGAAACATTAACATTCAGCGAAACAGAATCGGGCAAAGTGAGCGCCCTGAAAACCAAGTTGGCAGCTTACTGCCAACCAAAGAGGAACCTCAGTGTCATCAGGTACCTGTTCAACTCGAGAAATCAGAAAAAAGGTGAGAGTTTTAGCTCCTACATCACCGATCTAAAGGCTCTTGAAAAGGATTGCGAGCTTGGAGAACTTGAGAATGACCTGTTGAAGGACAGGATTGTCTGTGGCATACAGGACCAAACTCTCCGGGAGAAGCTCTTACAAGTGCAGGACTTGAACTTAAAGAAATGCATCGACGTGTGCAGCGTGGCCGAGAACAGCGCCAACGAGATGGTCGAACTACAAGCCGCCTGCAGCCCAGGAATACCCGCAGACACCGATTACATCCGACGAGGACGAGAACGTCAACCTCAACGCCCACGACAACGCTACGAGCAGTCACACGAACAAGGAGAAAGGCCCCCGAAATCGGAAGCAAGTGTGTGCCTGAACTGCACATATGAACATAGAAACAGAGCGTGCCCGGCGATAAATGAAAGGTGCCGGGCATGTGGCGAAATTGGACATTTCACAAAATCACCGCGATGTACCGAACACCGAAACCAACGACGACAACAGCCAAGAAGCCGACATGACAATCGCCGCCGGGATGTGGAGTACATCGATCGACACTACGAAGACGACGACGAGCCGTATCGTGATAACAGTGACAAGAACAAGCCACACATGCCAATCCACGACGGTGAGAATGACAATAATGAATTCTACATTGACTTAGTTGTGGATAATGTAGACAGTGACGACGACTGGTACCAGGAGATCATCATTGATGATGATATTTGTGTTGACTTTAAGCTGGACTCAGGAGCCCAAGTGAACATTCTTCCCGAAAACATATTTCGGAAAACTAAGTTGAGTCTTGATAAGACCCCCGTGACCCTACGTTCATACTCACGACACATTATGAAACCTGTGGGGAAAACGAGGTGTAAAGTACTGGTCGGTAAGCATGAATACCTTCTTACATTTCAGGTGGTTGGTGGTTATGGGAAACCATTATTAGGGAGGAGAGATTGCGAAAGGATGAATTTGTTGAAAAGGTGTGATATTGTTGATGAGGTGACAAGCAAGGCAGCAAGGCAGCCCCCCACCCTCCCCGCGAGCACGAATACGCAAGCCCCCGCTAATACTAACATCCTTCTCATTGCAAATGCGCCCCCATCACCTGATCGCATTCCAAAGAGCCCCACCCCCAACCGCCCACAAATAGACCCTCTAGAAATATATGACGATTTGTTCGCAGGCCTAGGGAGATTGCGCAACCATGAGTATGATATTACACTGAGGAACGATGTAAACCCAGTTAAATGCCCTCCTCGAACTATTCCTCACAAAATAAGGGATAAGGTCAGAGCAGAAATAGAGCGAATGGAAGAGATAGGAGTTATAGAACGAGTAACTGAGCCCACTGATTGGGTAAGCCAAATGACGGTCGTTCATAAGCCAGATGGTCGTGTTCGTATATGCCTCGACCCCCGCGGTCTAAACACAGCCATCCGAAGGGAGCATTTCCCTATGCCGACGTTTGAACAAGTTTCAGCTAGAATGGCTGGCGCGCGTGTATTTTCGAAATTCGATGCCACGAGCGGATACTGGCAGCTCCCCCTAACCAAGGCGAGTTCACATTACATGACTTTCAACAGTCCCTTCGGCCGCTATCGTTATAAGGTAATGCCATTTGGCATATCTTCTGCCAGCGAAGTATGGCAACGAGCGATGACCGATGAATTCGGACAGCTGGACGGAGTTGAAATTGTTGCCGATGACATTCTCGTCTGGGGCAAGGACACTACGCAGCATGACGCTCGATTGTCTGCCCTGCTCGAAAAAGTAGGAAAATCCGGTCTAAAACTCAACAAGGCGAAATCGGTAGTTCGCACCGACAAGATTGAGTATGTGGGACATATTATCTCACCGGAAGGCGTAATGCCCAGTGCGGAAAGAATCCGATCGGTCGTGGATCTCCCGTATCCGACTAACAAGAAAGAGGTAGAGACATTTCTCGGCATGATTACGTACCTCGGGAAGTTCATCCCCAAACTTTCGGAAATCACGAGACCTCTAAGACAACTCACTCAGAAAAACGTAGCGTGGCATTGGGAAGCCGAACATGCACACGCAGTAGATACACTTAAGAACAAGATAACGTCTGCCCCCACCCTCAAATTGTATGACGAAAAGAAACCCGTTTCCATGGCAACAGATGCCTCGAATCAAGGGCTAGGTGCCGTATTAATGCAAGACGACTCTAGCCCCATAGCCTACGCGTCAAGGCGTGTGAACGATGCCGAACACAACTATGCCCCAATCGAAAAAGAGATGAGCGCAATTTTCTTTGCATGTAAGAAATTTCATGACTACATCTTTGGACAAAGGGTAACGATATTCACTGATCACAAGCCCCTAATCGGCATCTTCAATAAGCCGCTACATAAGCTTAGTCCAAGATTACAGCGAATGAGACGACACCTCATGATGTATGACATAGACTTAAGATGGAAGCCAGGTAAAGAAATGTTCGTGCCCGATGCACTGAGCAGGCTACTGCCAACAAACGAGCCGGCGCGCCAGTGCGAACCGACCACCGATATCGGAATAGAAACTGTCGATTGCGTAATGCACATGTCTGACCGCAGACTAGAGCAATTCCGTGAGGAGACAACACGCGACCCAGTCCTCCAGCAGATCAGCGCGTTCATACTCGAGGGCTGGCCGGAAAGTAAACGCGACATTCCGCACAATGTGTTACCATACCACTCATTCCGGGACGAGTTGACAGAAATAGATGGCCTCATATTAAAAGGAAGCCAACTAGTAGTACCGGCCTGCTTACAAAAGGACATGCTCGACGTCCTACACCAGTCCCACTTGGGAATTGTGAAGCTAAAATCGCGAGCGCGACAGGTCTTGTTTTGGCCCGGAATGAGCGCACAAATTGAAGACAAGGTAGCTAGATGCGTTATATGTCAAACTACACGGAAAGCTCAACAATCTGAACCCCTCATGTCACACCCCATACCTGACCGACCATGGTCAAAACTTGGAATTGACATTTTCCATTTGGATGGAGCCAACTACCTTCTTGTAGTCGACTACTACTCCAAATTTCCAGAAGTTCAGATTCTCACCGAAATGACAGCCCACAAGGTCATTACAAGCTTGAAAGAAATATTCTCGCGAAATGGCACACCAGACATTATTGTGTCAGACAACGCCCGTCAATTCGATTGTAGCGAGTTTCGCGAGTTTGTGCAAAAGTGGGAAATAACCCATCACACATCGAGCCCCACATATGCGCAAAGCAATGGCCAGGCTGAGCGGTGCGTTCAGACGGTAAAGACACTCATGAAACGGGCTAACATGAGTAAGAATGATCCGATGTACGCTTTGCTCGAATACAGAAACACACCCATAGATGGTCTGCGTGGATTTGCCCCATCACAAATCCTGAATGGTAGATTACTGAGAAGTCGCATCCCAGTATCAACCTCCCTTCTCCGCCCTCAGGCCATACCCCCACTACAAGATGACCTAGCGGAAAGGCAGCGAAAACAGCTGACCAACTACAACGCACGTGCTCAAATCAAACCCCTCCCATCGCTGAGCACCAACCAGAATGTCGTGTTTCGCGCCAAACCCGGCACATGGCGACAAGGATGTGTGGCTGGCACAGCACATACCCCGCGGAGCTACGTCATTCAAACAGAGCAAGGCGAATACAGGCGAAACCGTAAACACATTCGCCCAATGCCTCCAATCATCCCCTCCCCTGCTAGCGCCCCAGACAGCGCCCCAGACAGCGCGACCTTGCCACCTCATCAACAAACACAGAGTTATGAAAGCATCTCACCCTCCCAACCCACCACCACCCGAAGTGGAAGAGTATCCAAACCACCAGAACGGCTGGATATGTAAGACCACACTGAATAATTCATAAGTGTGCCCATACCCAACACTGGTAATGATAATAACAGGCATAATGAAGGCTTGTTAGAACGTTTGGTACTTTCTGTTAACCATTTAGCATGTTAAATAAGTGATAACCGTATGTCAACTATATAGGATGGGCCAAATAGGAACAGAAATAACCTAAATAAAAGACAAATGAGGCAAATCTTTAGCATTAAGACTTTACTCGCAATAACGCGATTAAAGTTGATGACAGTTTTTTTTTTAATTGTTTAAAAAAAAAAAAAAAAAAAAATATATAAAAAAAAAAGTGGAAAGAAAACCACATCTATTACCTTATTTCACGTTGTTGAAAAGATGTTGTGTAGACTAGTGAAACGGTAGGATAGATAAATACATTATGTATTATGTAATACAGACATTGATGTATTCTTAAACGCGATTTTCAATAACTGATCCCTGCTATCTTTAAAGGGGAAGATGTGATGTATCTTGATCAATGTAAATCCATATCAATGTATGTAATGGCGCCACCTACTGGTATATGTTTATGCCAGACAAAGTTATGTAATGAGCCTACAGGGCCACTGTGAAACCCCTCTAATAAAGATCACTCCTAGTCTGTAACTTATCCGTGTCGGACGTGTATCATTGTCTTGCCTCCAATATATCACAAATACCTCAAATTAGTGAGTGCATATAGATGTCTTTTGTAACTCTCCGCAAAAGCAGCAAATCTTGCACAGGAATCGATGCATTCACTTTATCAATTTTGAATTATAATTACCGGTACAATGAATAGTTTTACAGTAACATAAAAGATAACATATAGTCTATATACATGTACATTGAGTGATTTCAAGTTAGGTGTTAGTGTTAGTGTTAACAGCAGTCAAGAGCTCTTAAATCAAGCTAAAAATTTGCTGATGAAATTAAGAGCCCGATACCGATATCAACATCGATAGCTTAAACACCACTGTGACGTCATCGAGATCGCCACACAGACTTGATTTCACGACGATGATTTCAAAATAGTATACAGATATCATGAAAAGCTGCACAGAATAATTTACACTTATTTCTCTGGTCTTATAAAACAACTCATTTTACACAAAAGAATAAAATATGAATCACCTAGCAAAGGACCTCTTTCACATATTTGTATTTGATTGTCAGACAACAAATTAGCACCGTTCGTGCGTTGACTGTTGTGCGAGTATAACACTAACACTGAACTGGAAATCAACATTTGCTTAATCCCCAGCGGCTAGTGTTAGTGAATAGGACATTCGTACATAAAATATTAACACCAGCCACACAGGTCAGTTCAGCAGACGACAATTTTGCAAAATCGTTAACACTAGTAGCGACTGGAAGTTGACGATATTCAGAGGTCAAAGCTTTAACACCAGCTGATTTCCATTTCGGTGTTAGTGTTTATTAAACACTAACACCAGCCCTAAACACCAAACTTGAAATCACTCATTATATAACAAATATGCAACTTAAAGAAAAGCTCTAGGGCATTGTATGAGGCAAGTCTACGAGTAGAATGTTATAAGTAAACAATATTAAAACAAAAAGATCAAAATAATTTATCATAAATAAAATTATCAGGATCAACATGTATACAGAAAACCAATCAAATATAAAAGGGAGATCAGTACTTAGCTTACAGCAAATTAAGTATAATGCATCCTTTTAGACATTTCTCTTTAATTCTCAATTTTATACAGGTATTATATAATGGGTTGTTGAAGCTTGGTTTAGAGGGAAATAAGACACATTACAATCAGGTTGAGATACATGTGTGTGTTTATTTAGAATATAAAAGTAGGCATTGTGCATAGCTCTCACCTTACATTCCACTTGATTCATTGGAAGAGTGTTGAAGGGGTTGCTCCCCCCCCCCCCCACTCCAATAACTCGAACACTGATCGTAATGAAAACAGGATTGTGGGAAACGCTGGGAATGTAAGGCTTTTGCTGAACTACAACTTGAGGGCTAACGCCTTTGTTTTTGTCATATTTGTATTAGATCAGTAACAATGGCTGAGAAGAAAGAAGAGGAAAACTCATTGACTGATGCCATCTTAACCAAGTATGGAAACATGAAATCAGGTCTTTATGACATGGGAAAAGTTCAAGTCTATTTCAGTGCTCCAGCCAAGAAGATACAATCATCACAAGGTATGTATGAAATCATCTGTCTCAGCCAAAAAAACTTGGCTTAACAAGTCAAAATAATAATGAATTTATTTATACAGCGAATTGCACTCATTGAGATTGAGATTGAAAAGGTATTTATTAATTGCACTTCGCAGCCAGATGGCTGAATTATGAACAATTTACATTGGCAATAAATTATAATACATACAAATGTGGTTTGACATTGTCACAAAGTATAAAATACAGTATATAACAAAATTCATAACAAAGTTCATAACTAATATGACTACATGTAAGGCAATAACAGCCAAATTAAGTCACGTTTAAAATATATTTTGTGAGGTGACACAAGAGTGGGTCAAAGGATGAGCAAGCAGGCCCTTTGCTCTTCAATACACGCTCTCATTCCTATACACGCTTCTATTCTCACTCCTGTACCTTGGACAATCTCATAAACATTCACATTTACACTCTTATACACACTCCCATTCACACTCCCATACACTAGCTAACGGTCTGCTCGCTCATCCTTTGACTTCTCTTGTGTCAAGGAGTGTCGGGTATTTCGAAAAAATAAACAACAACAAAACAAGTAAGCTCCTTCCCGACTTTCGTACATTGGGAAGAAATAAGCAAATGAATTAAAAACTTGAACACCATCTGATCTGAATTGCCATGTCATAATTGCTACAAAACCTTATCACTATTCAATGTACATTTTAAAAAGATGTTACAAGTAATTATGGAAGCATAAAATTTAAAATTTAAAATGCGGAATGTAAAATGTAAAAATGTAAAAATGTAAAAATGTATGCAGACAATGAGACTCTGGACCATTCAACAGGTAGACAATTAAGATTCATTTATGCATTCAACAGGTCTATTAGGTACGGAATTGAGCTATTTCTATAGCGGTTCGTTTTACAATGAAATTGACGATACTTGGTCCTTCTTCGCAGTGAATAATCTACATTATTGTTAACAGGTAACCAATGTTTACAAAGTGGGTTGTTGACAAGAGATAAAGCAAAATTAGTGCATAATTGTTTGCGTCTATCTGACAGGGTCTGCAAAGAACACACTTCAAGAGCTTTGTCATAATTAATATATTGATCACCTAATATGGTCCTGCATGCTCTTTTCTGGCGTTCCAAACTTAAGATTTGACTTTGGGTGAGGTTTCCGTTAAAAACAGGTACTCCATAATCCAATATTGGGCGAATATATCCCTTGTAAATTGTTACTAGATCACAGAATGGCAATCTGTATGTTTTGAGAATACGAAGCATGAAAAGTTTTTTATTAGCACGGCATAAAAGGTCTGAGATATGACTGTCCCATTTCAAATCGGACTGCACAGTTATTCCTAAAAATTTTGCTTTTTGTACACTGTTTAAGCACTCATCCCCGATAAACAAAGGTCTCTGATCAGCTATGTTCTTAGAAAAAGAGATAAACATACAATGACATTTCGATGAATTAAGAGTCATGTTATTACGAAGAGACCATTGATAAAAATCAGATAAAGTATTTGGTAATTTAGATGGTTGTGATAATGTACGACTTTCAACTAATGTCAGATCGTCTACATACTTGAAGTATGGTACTTCTGAGTTAAAACAAGCATCATTTATCATTATTAGGAAAATAATTGGTCCTAATTTTGTACCATGTGCTACACCGGCATGAGACGTTGACCAGTCTGAAAAATGACTAAGATATTTCACACGTTGTTGACGGTGTTCAATAAAATCTAAGATCCATGAAATAAAACAAGGCCGAACATGAAGGTGGATTATTGTCTATACGATCAAAAGCTTTTGAAAAGTCTGTGAATATAAGTGTAGCTATGGACCGAAAATTTTCTGCATTTTTATGAATCTGGTGAAGCAAACAAATTAAGTAATGATTAGTTGACAGACCTTGATGGTTTCCGTACTGATTAATATCAATTTGAATTGAAATGTCTTCGAGTAACCATTTACATATATAAGACTCTGCTATTTTCGCAAAATAACTAGTTAGTGCTATAGGTCTTAAGTTCTGAGGTATTACAGGCTTACATTTAGGAATTGGTGTGATCTCACATCGTTTCCACTGATATGGTACCACTGACAACTGGAAAGAAGTGTTTAAGATATCAGTAAGAGGTGTACAGAATTCCAGTGCAAACTCTCTAAGAATTCGCACTGGTAAGTCTCCACTTATAACAGACTTTTGTTGGTTTAACGAACTCAATTGTCTAAAAACTTCGTAAGGTTGTACAATCGGACATGTTTCCTGAGCTGGTAAGTAAGCAGGTAAATCATTCCTATTAAGACCTGGAAGATCAGATGCCACCGCTAAAAAATGCTCGTTTATATAATTAGCAATATATTTGAATTTGTCGGGATCATTCGGGTCAATATTTGGTACTACAATTGGAGTATGTTTCTTTTCAGTTTTTGTTAAAATCCGAATCTGCTTATACCAAGCTGCTGGGCTGTCATTTTTTAAGTTGCGAACTCTGGTGTTATAATATGAAATCTTCTGTCGTTTTATCAACCGTTTAACCTTGTTTCTTAGATGATGCCACAAACTTTTTGATTTGTTATTAAAAGCTTGCTGTCTTTGGCAGATAACATCTTTAACTTCAGCATTTATCCAAGGCTTATCTCTACGGTGCAAACGAATCTCCTTAGTAGGAACATCCAACTGAGACTGAATTGTATCTAAAAACATTTTACATTTCATAGATGGGTCTTTTACACTGGACATCTCTAACTATATATTTTATTAGTTGTGTATGAAGCCATCAATGATATCATCCATTCTTTTGCCCACTTTTGTCTCTAGCAATGTATACCTTTTGCTACATATTTCCAATAAAATATTTATAACATGGGTAGAAAACATGAACAATTTCAAACGTTACGTTTGGGTAGATCGTGAATTTGAATAGTTTGACCATTTGATCTAAGTTGTCTTACTGGGTAACTTGTATAATGACAAAGCATTTGTTTCCCCCTCTTCTTTTCAGATGACACAATAGATCTCAAACTTCCCAGAATCTTGGTCCTGAATCGATACAAAATCCAAAAAGCTGGAAATGAAGAGAGATTAGCTGAGCTCTGTAACTGTGTTACAGAGCTGGACTTGGCTGAGAATGCTTTAGACAATTGGAAAGAGGTAGGTGAGATAGATAATCAAATGATTGCCATATTGCATGAAGAAAGCTGATGTGTGTATTATTCTATGGGACTTGCAGACTTAGGGTTGAATTGATCCTAGTACTACCGGTAATCTGTTTATGAGCAATGTACATTAGAAAAGAATATCTCTCCCAGATATATATATATATATAGAGAGAGAATAGATCATTTAATGTTGATAATCCTCCGTCACAGCGATACACAAATTATAATTAAAACAATTGAAATAACAATCCTTGATAGAGTTCTCTTCTCCTCAATGACTGGTTTCAATTTTATTTAAATTGTTTTAATTATTATTGATATATAAATATACATGCCTTCAACACTGTGGGCCTTTGTGTTTCATGCTGGGGTGATAGTAAAGATAATAAACGATTGAAGAACAAAAGTATGGAGTCGTATGGACTTGATGGAAAACAGATCAAATGTTTGGATGGTGCTGAAAGGGAGAGAGAAACAATGACATGGGGAGAGGTAGACAGGGAAGTACGTCCACCCTGAAAATGAGTTTGGGTTATTTAAAAGCAAAATGTGTGAGAAACAAAGAAGTGAATGTTTGAGGAAAATGCTGTAAAGAGTGAAACTTCATATGAAATATGAAAAATGTTATAATCACCCGAGTGTACCCTACCCTAAAAGTACAATTTTATTATTTAACATTAATAAGTTGATACATTGTTTTCTATAATCTATGTTATTGCATTAACTTTATCATGCTTTGATTGTTTATGTTTTTCTAATTATCTTCATAGATCCTGAAAATTACCAGTCAGCTTCCAAGCTTAGAATTCATCAACCTCAGCTCCAATCCATTACACCTAGCCACACCCTTAGCAACACCCTTAGCAACCTCTAGTAGTCTAGTCAACATGGAGAATATACAGAGATTGGTGTTGAACAATACCAAACTACACTGGGAGTCGATACACAGTCTTCTTACAGTCATGCAAAGGTACGTAGCAGGTTATAACCCTCATCACCATCTGTCTTGTATTGGACATGTTGTTTTATAGCAAGAAACAGGCCTGATAATTAACCGGTTTTAAAAATTGCTTGTTTTAGATTGCTCCCTATCACCCCTGAAGAAACTACCGCTACCAATGATGCCATCTTACCTTTGTGGGAAATATTGTAGTCAGCAGATTGAAAATGCCAAGAAAAATATTCCTTAAAGGGACTTTGTAACATTGTTCAGATGAAAGATAGTGGTGCTAAGGTAGTGACTTCAATGCTAGATGTACAATTAAAGATAATCTGAAAATTTGAGTGAAAACAGATCATTATTCATTGTACAAATTGGGAAAAACTGATCTGATCGATTCCTTAATTCTCCCAACTATATTATTCTACTTCTATTCTGCTACTTGTCAAAGCCTGTTCAGCATCAAGACAAGGACAATTTAATTACATTTTAGGTGAATGTAAATCGTCCCAAAGCAATAAAATGGCTCTACATTCCATTCAAGACAGTTAAGTGTTGACAGATTTTTATAGCCTGTTTTATGTATTTTTCTCATGGAAAAACGGTTGGGAAAATTCAAAATTGGTTGGGAGAATTTACTGTTAATCACTGTTAGAGGGTGCCTCACATCGACGCCTTCAAAGAAAACCATAGATATCTTTGTGGTTTGAGAATTTGTTCTGGATTTTTTGCATGTCAGAGGGTTAGTATAATAGAAGGAATATAGTAAGTAACATTTTATACAAAAATTAAGATTTTTTTTTCATCAACCTTCAACAATGTTACCGAGTCACTTTAAAGTACAATTTGTAAGTAATTTGGGCCTCTTTAGTGAACACATAAACCTTTATGTAAAGCATAATAGAATTCAACGCTCTTGACATTGATAATTTTGCTTAAATTTGTTGTTTCTTCAAGCATGTCAACATTTAGGTAGATTAGATCTATTCCATTTTTTGTTTGTTTTTTGTAATGGCAATCAGTCAAGAACTGACTACTCAACCTCTCTTTTATACTCGCTTAAAAATGCTTGTATTTCTATCCTGTCACTCATCATTGACATGATCACATATTTCTTTAAAACTTTTTGATTGATTGATATGAATATAATACCATATAAGGAGTGATTTTGTAGATTGCCTTGTTACAACACTACTATGTAGAATAATAACATAATTCTTTTCACCTCTTTTCAAACTTGCCTGCAGTATTAAAGCCCCACTGTCCTACTTGTAGCTACTTTCTCCCTCTATATAGAAAACTTCCCCAATCGGTGCCTGTTGGTCCCCCATGATCCCTATTTCTTATGTCATTTGAGAGCTGAGTTGGTGAGATAGCAAACTGTCAGTGACCTTGCTGTGTGGTCTAATTCCTCCTGGACAAACTAGTGCAGATAAGCTTTAAGCCATGAAGCAAGTATTTTACAGAAATCTTTCTTTTTCAATTTTGTTTAGGTTGAAGGAGCTTCATCTAAGTCTGAATGAGTTTAGCAGTGTGTCATCAGGTGACTGCACTCATACCAATCTCAAGCTACTTCAATTCAATAACAATCAAGTGAAGGAGTGGGAGGATGTGAAGAAGCTTGGTGCAATGTTCCCTGGACTAGAAACGCTCACACTCATGGCAAACCCTATCACGAGAGTAGGAGCTAGCCCTGGAGAGGCCTTCCCTAACCTGAAGGTGTTATGTCTGAGCGAGACATTAGTAGAGTCATGGGAGGAACTAGACAAGCTGAATGAATTCCCATCTCTGAAAGAAGCCCTAGTGAAAGGGATTCCCTTGCTATGTGTGACAGGGAAGGGAGATAAAGCAGAGAAGCAGATCAGACAGCTGGCTGTCGCTAGGTTAGGCAAGCTGGAGAGTCTCAACAGAAGTGTTATTACAGAGCCAGAGAGGGAGCAAGCAGAGAGACTGTTTATTAGGAAGTTCAGACATAGTGATGTCAGACCTACTAGGTAAGTCCTAATAGATGGTCTGGGCCCTGCTTCATGAAACTTGATATCAATAACAAGTTACAAGCTACTGTTATAAGCTACTGAAATCGTGGCATCTGATTGGCTGAGAGCAAACTTGATATCAATAACAAGTTACAAGCTACTGTTATAAGCTATTGAAATCATGGCATCTGATTGGCTGAGAGCAAACTTGATATCAATAACAAGTTACAAGCTACTGTTATAAGCTACTGAAATCATGGCATCTGATTGGCTGAGAGCAAACTTGATATCAATAACAAGTTACAAGCTACTGTTGTAAGCTACTGAAATCATGGCATCTGATTGGCTGAGAGCAAACTTGATATCAATAACAAGTTACAAGCTACTGTTATAAGCTACTGAAATCATGGCATCTGATTGGCTGAGAGCAAACTTGATATCAATAACAAGTTACAAGCTACTGTTATAAGCTATTGAAATCATGGCATCTGATTGGCTGAGAGCAAACTTGATATCAATAACAAGTGACAAGCTACTGTTATAAGCTATTGAAATCATGGCATCTGATTGGCTGAGAGCAAACTTGATATCAATGACAAGTTACAAGCTACTGTTATAAGCTACTGAAATCATGGCATCTGATTGGCTGAGAGCAAATTTGTCATAGAAAGTTACGATTTTTATAGATAACAAGTTTTATGAAACGGGCCCCTGGTTTATTTTAGGCTAGTAAAACAAGTGTTGCTTTTCAGAGGAAAGAAATAACATGTATAAGACATGATTCTAATCATCTTGTGAAAATTTGTATTAATGTTATTTATAATCCTTTGTTACTGAAGTTGTAGACATGGGGGGGGGGGTCTGGTTACCCACGTACAGGGATTTAGGGTATGAATACACTATACCTTTTCTAAGGGGAAATTTTCCAAAATTCAATGCTGAAATATACATGTACTGTAGCTGCATTCATTATGAAAAACCAGGCTCCCAGTCTCCAACTTTTCTCATTGTAAAGCCCCTTTATGGACTGCACCAAATAATACCCTTGATGAACACATTGACAGATGAATTTGTATGTTAATGAGAGATTCAGTAAGAGCTGTGCAATTTTCTTTTCTGAAGGTGATGTGAATGTGAGTATAAGGTACATGTTATTACAGAAATGTACAAGGAATGATACAGATGGAAGGGATATAAAACAAATATACAATGAATCATTCTCGGAAGAAGCTACATGTAGATCCTTGAGTGTCATTGTATATTTGTATTTAATGTTTAAAGGTATTACAAAGTTTTGGGAAATTTTGAAAAATGGGTGGATACTGATTCTTTACAATTTTAATATATTTGGATGCCCCTGTGGATGTATTAAAAACACCAGAAATTTTAGCCCCTAAAACACTTCTGCTTTCGAGAAAAATTGAATATAAAGATTTACCGGTACTCCCGGTAAATTTTGATAAATTTCAAATAGCTCCTACGGCCGTACAATGGTAGCTGCGACCATGAAAATATCAGAGTATGTAGCTGTGGTATATAATTTCCGAACGAGAATAGCTAATCATTCAATTTTAGTCAATAAACATTGTTTTATAGCTTAATTAATATCTTGACCTTGAGAGGGAGCTATTCAACATAAAGTGTATATTATTTACAATTTCATAACTTTAGAGTCGATTTCGACCGCGACAACGATCACTGAATATTGTAGGATCGTATATGCTTCCAATATGTTCATTTGAACCAAATTCATGACTCCATACCAAAACTTTGTATTACCTTTAACATACCCTTGATGAAGACATGCCAGAGCGGGAATGTGCATGTTAATAAGAGAATCATAGTGCAACCATCCTTTTTGTATTCTTTTTTTCTGCGACAGGTACGATGAACTGATTGCTAAACATGGACACATTCAAGAGCTTGCCAAGGTCGATCTAACCCCACGCACTACATTCAACTGTAAGATCACTTATGAGGACAGCTCCTATGACATCATCGTCAATGTGAAGGATAATGTTAGGCAACTCAACAAGCAAATCAGAGCAATCGTCGGTCTACCAACAAACAAATTCCGCACGTATTTTAGTTCTACCGATCCAACACACTTGAATAATAATGAGTGGCTTCGCTACCCAAATCGTTTCTTGCATAATTACAAGATTGGTGATGGTGATATTTTTGATATTGGCCCTGCATAGAAAAACTTTTTAATTGAAGATCTGGATACTGGCTACTACTAGGAGCTGTCACAGGTTGAATTTAAAGCATGAGTTATTTTATCTTGAGCATTAGTTCAAGGCTACGTAACACAAAGCTTAGGAATTGATCGTACAATTGATTTCTGCGATTGATTTTTGTGACTGAGTTTTGCGATCGATTTTTGCGATTGGTTGCACAAAGTGATCAATGTAATCAAGCATATGATCAATTGCTAAGCTTTGGGTTATGGAGCCTTGAAATCTAGAGCTAGATAGCTATGAATTGAACTTATCATTCGTATGTTTGCGGTACATGAGTTGTTTATTGTTGTGCTTACAGAGGGGTAGTTTCAGCTGATATTGGAGTACTCATCGCATTGATAACTGAATTTTCTCTTTTCCCTAGGCCTATAATAAAGGGATCATCCAATTGATCATGTGGGTGATGGGTTGGGTTCATTGTGGAATGTCTCCTGATAAAGTGACAGATTCCAAGAAGAGATGAGTCGTGAGAAAGGTGTTATTCCAAGCATAGTACCAAAGTATGTAGGGTCAGGAGAATTAACATCTCGACTATGAAGCATTATCATGATACAGAGTAAGCATGGGGTTATTGTCACAACATTGTAATACCTAGCCTTGTTATTGTTTGTGGCTCAGTTTGTGATTTCATGATCATTGGACCATATATAATGCCCTGACTGCCATACATTTAAATCAAAATGTTTTTTCAGCTAATGGTGCTACCAATGAGATCAAGTACGTATTTCACTATTGAATCAATATTTTTGCATCACAGTGATTGGTCTCGGCTTGAATTTATAAAATTTTCTCAGGAAATAATAATAAGCAAATAACTACCGTTGGTGAAGGTGATGGGACGAACTATCACTTCCGAGGCGATCTGGATGTAGCTATCTTTCCGAAGCGAAGCTGAGGAAAGATAGCGTATACATTCTGATCGACGAGGAAGTGATAGTTTGCCATCGCCTGAAACCAAAAGGTGATTATTTGCTTTATATTCCACATCTAAAACAATTTAACTACAAAAAGAAAAGGACGTGTATGCATCTACATAAAAGACACCATGCCCAAATTCACACCAAAAAAGTGAAACAGTAGTTTAACCCAACCCCTTGAGGACAATGACAATGACAATGACAATGACAATGACAATGACAATTTATTCTCATGTCACCCACATTGGGGTATTGGAGAAGGTTACAATCAGTTTGAATTTGTCAATTAAACACTGTGAAATATACAATACAATACAAATAGAATTAATATTAATCCATACAAAATAACACTATCGACAATAGTGAGAAAAATTATGATGATAATGATAACAATATTGATGATGATAATAATAATAATAATCAAAAACAAAACGATAATATTAATTAAAACGATAATTAATGACGAAATTAATGGAAGCAATTGAAAAAGAGATTTACTGGCACCAGTAAATTGATATCTGAATTAATGAATTACTGAAAATATTCTTGATATCAATTTAATAAATTGATATAAGACAAAAAAGAGAAACATAAAGTTAATATTGAACTCATAACATGTTTTTGCACATACTTAAATTAATGAAAACGAAGCATTATTTTTCGACAGAATTTTACTAAGTTTAAACGTGTTTGTACATTATTGGAGTTAAAAAGCTGACCCATTTTTAGTGTATTTGGTCTTTCAATAAAATATTTATCGATGAACAATTTTCTTTCTGAACGAAAGGTAGGGCATACAAACAAGTAATGAAGCTCATCCCCAAGTGATTGCAAATTGCACAGCGTACATAGCCTCATTTCCCTTGGAGTATTTGAATATCTACCAGCTACAATCGACAGGTAATGATTGCCACAGCGAAAACGACTTAATATTGTCCGATCTCTTTTAATGAGATCGATTATCTTTCTAAACATAAAGAATGTTTGAAGATTCGATAGTTAACACAATGCGAATTACAAGCAGACCAATACTGAGCATGAGAATCTCTCAATCGACGTTCCACAGTTTGTTTGACCCACTCATAGCTAGTATTTTCACAAATTTCCCATAAATTAGACATCCCCATATTGTCCAGAGTCAGCTTGATTTTTTTTAACCAAGGTGCCTGATATATATTCTTCTCAAAGAGTAATTTTAAAGATAATATAAACCTTACCAGAAAATTTATCCTGTCCACTATGTACAATCCTACACCAGAAGTTTATCATTCTGCTTTCGATATATTTCTCAAGTTTAAGCCTCCCCAATTCACCAAGTACCATACAATTTGCAGTTGTTTTGTTGACAGAAAGGGCTTGCTTACAAAATTTCATGTGGAAAATTTCAAGATCATGTAGCACTTCAAATCCATAGAGCAGGGGGGTGTTTCACAAAGATCCTAAGTTGAACTTAGCTCTAAGTTAGACTTAAAAGTTATGGGAAGCCATTAGCATCTTTGAAAATATTTTGTAAAAGTTATTTTGAAAGGCATAAAATGTTGATTCAAATCATTCATATTTTCTATCATCAAGGAGATTTCATGTTCTGGATGTGGAATTTATAACAAGTCTAAAATACTTGAATTTCTGCATTTGAATATATTTCATTTTAAGGCTCCAATGGCTGTCCATAATTTTTAAGTCCAACTTAGTGTTAAGTTCTACTTAGGATCTTTGTGAAACACCCCCCAGAATAGGTAACAGAGGGGACGGTGCGCGCATGTGTTTGTTTTAATTGCGCTCATTGGTAATGCGCGCTTAATTACGCCTGTTTTAGTGCGCTTTTGGATAATCTTCAGTGAAAGTGCGTTGCCCTTTGTAGATAGTACCTCTATCTTCGGTGAAAGTGCGTTGCCCTTTGTAGATAGTAGTACTATCTACAAAGGGCAACAAACTTTTTGTTTCTCCCATCAATAATGGGCGATCTATCTTTCATCACGTGATTTACTTTTGACCAATCGTAGAGCAAGATTCTTAGTATGTGGAATATAATAATATTTAATAATATTCCACTTTTATATAGTGCTTAAGACAATGTCTCTAAGCGCTTTACAGATATACTATAATCCCCGTCATTGGATTCAGTGCTTGCCCGCACACACTGTGCACAATCTCCACTCCCTGGGGAGCATTTCAGCCAGGCGTTACTTGACGTTCAAAGACTGTCTGACCAACAATGACGGTCGCATCCTATCGGGTACCCATTTAACACCTGGGTAGAGAGTAGCAAGTGCAGGTTAATATCTTGCCAAAGTCAAGCGCCTTAAACCACTTAGCCACTTTCCTGTTTTCTAAGCTATCATGATCATACCATTGATAATTTGCACCTTCTAGTATACATGTAGTAGTCATGCTAGATATCTTACAATGACTGTAAAGAAATGTAGGAAGGAATATTTGTAGGACCTTTGTAGGAACATGTCAAGCTCTTATTAGAATGAGCTGAGAAGAAAAGAAATAATTATTTCAGATGTATGAATGTTTAACATGTTTTGAAACGATATATCTGTCCTTTTGATGTGCAATAATTGAATTGCATTTATGAAAATTAATATATTAAATTGTGTATAAGCTCACTGACAATTTCCAGTAATGTGTTTGCTTTACAATTGATGAATGCATCGTTTATGTGGTGTTGATGTAGGTTGTTATTAACTCGATAAGTCATTTGGCAAGACACTAATTTGTCTTGGTATTGCTACTCTGTTTGCAAGGGAAGAAAATGGGATCCCTGTAATAGGCAAAGGTGTGAAAACGTTGTGTATGTATATGTATATATTTGTGATATATATGAAGCTTTTAAACTAAACGGGGGGGGGGGGGGGGGGGGGCTTTATAGCAGGTCCCCCTTAGAAAATATCTTGATCACTTTGAATACTAGTACCTTACTTATAAAATAATGTGACGTGTTTTCTCTTCAATCTTCTCCATCTTTTGATTAACCTGCTAAACTTTTGAAAAGTGGATGTACCTTTGCGAAGTCACATGACCTTTTGTAACTTCACTTCAGCATGAAAAACATTTATTATGGTTGTTCACAAACCAATCAGAAAATTTTGATTTTGTTGTCTCTTTCAGAATGATAATAATTTCCAATTTAAAGTCAATCTGTATCCGTTATATCCAAATATTAAAGGTGGTGTAAACTGACAAGACTGCATGTTTTTACCTTAGCCTGACTTGGGGGCCAATCGGGTGTAATACAACTACAGGCGCGACCGCAGCAATCGCGTGCATGCAACATACGCAAAACCAAAGCTTGAGGAGAACTGTCCCTGTAGAGATTAAGTCGCTGATTACCGTTAATCAAGTCCATTCGTTTACGTGCAGTTGTCCAAAAGGAGACGTAGATGGTGTTTCCCTGTATTCGTCAGTTTACACCCCTTTAACTCGGAAGAAACCATCATATAGAATAGAATTTTTAAGATCAGTTGAAAGAACTTACTAACAGCTTTTGGTTTGTCCTTCCATTTCATTGTCTGCATTGAGACAGAGGAATAACAAACACTGATTCATTGTTACGTGTGTGTATGTGCAAATGTGATGTCTGAAATCACACATTCTTATGCAGTAATATGTGTGCTTTTAAAAAATGTTGTACCTTACATAGTTTTATTACCGTACCTGGAATTTTGTTAATTATGTATTTTTTAAATTGAATTAAATGAAATTCTATTTTCGAATTCCCTTTTTCCTCTCTTAGTGTGTTCATTAATTTTATTTTGTGTACAGATATTGAATTTGATAGATAGGACAATGCAGGCTATTGGCCAGGATGGGGACTGATGCAGGGCTCCCAGCTTCTCAGCAATTAGTGAAAACATTAAAAACAAGTTCAACTTCTTGCAGTTGGGGAAAAGCCTGGGAATTCTATTCTATTTGGGGATGGTTATGTAATCAACTCTAAAATGAGACCGGGAGAGGTGTTGGTGCAAATGATTTTACTTTTTCTTTGGTACCAATCACAAATATTAGATATGCTGATGACACCGTTTTATTTCTCCAGATACTCCTGAATGTAGTTGTAAAAGAAAGTGAGAGAATGGGACTAGAGATCAACTATACCAAGACAAAGTGCCTGGTGGTCTCCAAGAAGAGCAGTCCAAAATGTAACTTGAAACTGAGAGAACAGGTTATTAAACAAGTCTCCTCATTTAACTACCTCTGCAGCATGATCACAGAGGATGCCAGATGTGAGACTAAATCTGCATTTTCAAAGTTAAGCAAAATTCTGACAAATCTGACAAGAGTATGAGGACCAGAATAAGAGTATTGAATTGTTACATCTACCCAGTACGTATGTATGGTAGTGAAACATGGAGTGCAAAGGAAAATGATACGTGAGATGCTGATTAGGCAGTTGAAGTTTATGGGTCACATTACACGTAAAGAAGGCCTAGACAATCTTGCTTTGACAGGGAAAATTGTGTGAAGAAGGAGGATACTTTGGATGGACAGTCTGCAGAAATTGTTGGAAGAGAGAGAGGAGTGAAAGAACTGGGAGTGGTACTAATACAGAAGGCTAGGAGCAGAGGGTTGTGGAACAGCATGATCGCCAAAGTCAAACGATATGGCACTTAGAGAGAGAGAGAGAGAGAGAGAGAGACCAAAGAGGAGGAAAGATGATGGTATAATGTCGAACACTTTATTCCATGTTTAGGCAATGACTTTTCTTTTCGACTCCTGCCAGTTGCTGTAGATTGACTATGGATCAATTGAAACTACATGTAGATTATCTGCTATAGCGGCAGCAATCAAATTTGATTCACACCTACCTATATTTAAATGAATTGGAAAAATATCAACATTCGCCACTCTCTCTCTCTCTTGTACCTCTGTCTATCTTATCTTAATAACCTCACCTGTCACATAGTGTCTTTCACCCTCTTCCACATTCATATTGGTCCAAATTCACAAAGGAGGTTTATACCCTCATTTACATAACACATGATTTAAAATTAGCGCAAATTATGCGTACCCTGCCCTGCAGGCGTCTAATATTGGACCTCTGACTGTGTCTCGCTTATTTTGGGCTAATTTTAGACCATGGGTTATATAAATGAAGATTTAAACCATGGGTTGAATTTAAACCTCCTTTGTGAATTTGGGCCACACTGTCTCACATTCAACGGGATTAGTTGTATCTCCTGTTATCAGTAGGCCTACATGCAGATCACCGTTCTCTTACTCCAACCCCTAACCAGCTAAAAAATAAAATAAAAAAGGAATTTTATACAGATATGAATAACCTTCCCTGAGCATGGTATTATTACTTGTTACGTTGTTCAAATATTCGGTGCGATGCTCACTACAACTCGTCATACAATCCCTTCTATCTATCTGAACATCGTCTACCATAGGTCATCATTCAAATAAACTTAACAAAACAAACAGTAAACAAAGTGTTTCAGGGGAACGTTAAAAACAATTTATTATTCAAGGACAACCAGAACACATTTATTAATTTTTAATCACAAATTCTAAAATGTTTAATGTTTATTAAAATCAACTGCCTTAGAACAGTTGCCATTAAAATACAAATATGTTGTTTTGCTTGGGGACAGATAGAGGTACAAGATATATGTTAGTTGATGTTTATCTATACACCAAACAAAGTAGAGTGCATAATAATGTGCATTGATGAACTATGCCTTCAACCTTAGTCTACACATTAACTGACATAACTCTCTAAATAAATTTCTTATTTCCAAACAATTCACCAAAAAGATAATCTTAACTAGCCGAAAATTGGTATCCTGTACCTCAGTTTTTTTTAATGAACTCTGAATAATTTATGATAACATCAAAGCTTACTAAAGTTGCATTTTCTTATATGAAATGCTTCTACATCACCAAATTCACAATATAATTCACCAATTAATAGTTTGATTACAATCATGACAACGCCAATGCTACTTCCCCGTAGAAGCCTTCTTCTTTCTCAAGCTCATTGATAATCTTTCATTAACATCAACAATATTTCATTTACACAAAATTGTCATCTGTAAATTCAATACTAACAATATATCTGCATACTTAAACATCAATAAGTGTTTAAATAGAATGTTTGAATCAATTGAGTTTCTTATAGAATACTCTTCCAATAAGTTTTCTATTTTTAGTCATTTATAAAGCTTTACAATAGAAATTTCAAGTATTAAAATAGTACCATGACAGAATAAAAATCAAATGTATTATGAATAAAAATTTGAGTTTGTTTGAAAATTCATATCGTGATGAAGTTTGGGTATCTTAAAAAAGCAAGAGTTCCGTGAAGAATCCGAGAGAATGTTTTTCCTGGGCATTGTTTAGTTTGCTTGCACAGGTTATCAGTGAACTTGAGAATGAGAGCTTGGGCTGCTGGCATCTCCAATCGATCTTCCTTGATGGGACGAGAGGGAAGATCTGGTTTAGGGGTTAGGAGCTCAGGAGGAGGGAGTGATTTGAGGATAGCCGTCGTGATAGGGAATGGGGCAGGGCGGTGTGCGCGAAGGTATGACCGTTGACTAGCCGTGTAAGGGTGGAAGTTGAGTGGATGGCTGGATGATTGAGTCATCCTGATTGGTTCAGATGAGGAGGGAGGAGGAGGAGGAGGGGCGGTGTGAGTAGGAGAGGATGATACGGGGTAGAAGCATTGGGATTGAAGGAGTCAGTAGTATGTCTCCAGCTCGACCCATCCACCAGGGTTATGACGGAGGATGAAGCGACGACACTCATCATAGACGAAGATGAGAAGAGAGAATGGGAAAGCAACGAACCACCATCCAATCCTGAGTGGGTACATACGAAGACCATTCTCAAGGCCAGGGCAGTAGGACAGGAAAGCAGCTAGAGCAGTCTCAAAGAACAAACCAAAGTTCAACACCCAGTTGCTGTAAAGAACAAACATTAAAGATAAAGTTGAGTTTTGGTCATGCGATTGCATTGTGAACAAGAGTTGTGGAATTGATCAGAAAAGTTTGATCATCTAGCAGATAAGTATTGGTGTATACTGCAAGGTTCTGGAATCATCAAAATGATAAGAATTTGGCCCTGTCTTGGTAAAGTTACAAGCACTGTACACAGAAAGATGTATATGGGACATGTTACATCCAATATTTAGAATATTAAGGCATTTTAAGAGCCATGCTTTTCAGAGAACAAATTATTTTTCACCTCTTCCCACCTTCTCTCTAAGATGTATCAAACACATCATCATAAACACACATGGCATGGCAATGGTGATATTAAAACTAGTCATTACAAAGTCATTACGCAGTATGATATCTGAACTGAAGTTACTTCATAATACATGCTCTTACTTGGATCCAAGAATGAAATGAACTGGATCTTACTCTACGTATCTAAGAATTACATGAACTGCATTTCATACATGTCCTAATTCTCCAAAGCCTGCACAGTTCCGCCAACTGAAATTTACTCAATCTTTGTACTGCAACTTCATTCATCATAAATGGGGCACAATCCATATATTCACTTCAGCATGAAAGGCTGGTCACTTTCCAGTGTTATATTAACCAGCTGGTGAAATGGATACATTTTTAATCAATGCATGTCGCCCTCTTGGGGACTGTATGTCACCAATTACACCAATACCGAGGGTAATTTTGTTTTAGTATGATGGTTTTATTGTGACTTACTTCATTCCTTGATGGATGAGTGAGTTACGTCGTGTCTTACAGATGATCACATCAGCCCATTGTACAACCACGATAGAGGCAAAGAAAGCAGTGTGACAGGTGTATTCAAGCTGCTTACGCTGGTAGAAGCCCTGTCAACAAATCAATAGAAATGATACAGATATTAGATACATGGTAATGCAAGGTTTAGATACTGCTTTAATGGGCTAGTATAGAGTACCGAAGCTGTGACATCATAATTTAGAATTTCCCAATTTTTTCTTCCTTTTCCAACGAGCATCAAAAATAATGTCCAAATGTCGAAAACCAATTGAATATGTTAGGTATTGGCTGAGATAAGCCTATCTGAATGAATATGTTTCCTATAGGAACTCAGTGTTATTTTTTTGCTCTGGTATCAAATGTATTCAAATGTATGTGGCAAATCTTAGTATTTTAATGAAATGATAGACATTGAATACTTTCTGATACACATTTGTTCATAGAGTATTACTATGAATCAGGGATGCCAGCTAGAATTGATAAGAGGGCCTAAAAATCACCTAGAATGAGCTTTTTGTACATTAAAAAAGCCTAAACTATTGACTGGAAACAACTTGCCAGGGCCTGAATTCAGGCTATATTGCCTAAAAATTGGCATCTCTAATTGCAATGTTAAACGTAACTTACCCATTGTTGTCCATAGGAATCCTCCACATTCAGAACTGCCTTGTCGTCCCACTTGCTACGCAACATGATGAGATCATTGGGTAGGAATCCATTCTCACCCATGATCACAAAGTAGGCAAAGAAACCAGCTGAAGCTTGGATCATACCTAGAAAACAAACATTTACAACATTCAGTTAGCTTTAACTTCTCAAACCAGCTGAAGCTTGGATCATACCTAGAAAACAAACATTTAGAGAACATTCAGTTAGCTTTACCTTCTTCAATTTTATATTTCATAAAGATTTCTGTAACATGCACCGTTCCTATGTGAAGAATTTTCATGCATTTCATATAATAAATATCATGATGGATATACAGAGAATTTTTCGTGATACAATATTTTAATTTTTTTTTTTAATGTGTTTTGACCCCCCCCCCCCCCCCCCCCCAGGATGGATAGGGATAGGGTTAGGGTTAGTGGTGTATTTGGTGTTATTATTTCCTATTACATCTATGGAACGTGTTATAATAATAAGTTCTTATACAGCACACATGTCCATCACATTGTGACGATCCTGGCACTGCCCCGATTATTACCCTGGCTTTAGCAAGGCAGCCACTGCGGTGGTCTCGCATTTCAAGGAATTAATTCCTGCCAGGTACCCATTTACATCACCTGGGTTGAGTGTGGCAAATGTAGATCAATGTCTTGCCAAAGGACATTAGTGCTATGTTATGAATGTTTTGCTCACCAATTTGTCCGTAGGAAACACTGATGAGACGTTCGTTGACAAGCTTGTCATTCTGAGGATCACGAGGGCGACGTTTCATGATATCAGACTCAGCCTCTTCATAGGCAAGGGAGATGGCAGGTACCTGTATGCAGCAAGATAGACACAATATATTCAAATTTAAATTTTATCGATTTCAATCCAAACAGATCATTCTCAAGTTGTGTACATTGGATAACAAATTTTGAAGTTAAAGTGTAACATAGATAATTGAGTCTAAGAGTAAAGATAACAATAACCAGGAGTGACACAAATTAATGCATGTCTCACCTGAAATACAGTCAAACCTCTACTTTAGTGACCACCTGTCTACAAAGACCACATTTTTTTGTTTGTTTCCCTTGAAACATGTACTAAAGGAACCTGTCTACAAAGACCACTTTTTGTGTTTACCTTGGGTGGTCGCTATAGACAGGTTTGACTGTTATACAAGTACTACTCATTTTGTGGGATACTCCCTGCAAGATTGTCTCCAAGTATACCATTATAAGAAAATTTACAAAAATGAGACCACCAAATTCGGGTCTACACCAAAACGTTTTGAAGTAGACTATAACAAGAAAATGAAAAAAAGCCCAGTAGTTTGGGCACTACTTTTAAATGTATTGAAGAAGAATATGAGGAAATGAACATAAAATGAAATGAACCAGGTTGGGGCCATTACAGAAGTAAACCATTTAAAGGTTGGTCCTGGGTAGAATCATTCTGACCAAATATATGGATTCATTGTCATAAACCAGGCCATGTTGAAGGTCTGCACCCAATATACTGTCTGTAATGTTTACTGGGTTTGTACTTACCAGATCAGTACCCAGATCAATACAGAGGATGGTGACGACACCCAACGGTAGAGGAATAGAAGCCAAGATGAAGATGAGGAAAGGACTGATTTCAGGGATGTTACTGGTTAGAGTGTATGCAATCGATTTCTTCAAGTTGTCAAAGATCAGACGACCTGTCAAGGATAGATTGAAGAAACAGAAGATTAGCATTTCATTTCTTAAAGGGATCGTTTAACAATGTTTCCAGTTTTACACAAATCTGAGATGCATGGCCCTACATGTTATCAGTGTCTGTGATATGGTTTAATATTGAAGCCCTAAAAAACTGTGCTTCAAAATGATCATGAAATGCTTCAAAATGAAAAAATCTTTGAGTGACCGGTTTTACCATACTCATTTCCCCAACAGTAGTGTTATCAAAAACTGTTCAAAACCGTTTGGCGAACACTCTTTGACACTTCTAATTCCAATAAATATCTTGATAATCATGTTATGTTAGTTGAGAGCTTATTTGATGAGATAACCACCTGTCAGTGACCATGCAGGGAGGTGTAATCCCCCTGGCTAAACTAACTAGTGCAGATGGGCTTAAGAACAGAATTTCAGACAAAGTCTATACTCATTGGATATTGTCGGTTATTCAGATTATTGATGATTATAAGATGATGACGTGGATCAATCAAATGATTGGTTGAAAGCGTACATTGCATAATTGGATAATGACCGGTCATTAACCAATTTTATATACCTCACTTAAGTAATCCAGCCATCTGATTGGTCGAAATTGCATTCATAAACTTCAACTGTTCCTGTAAAATTCCCGGTAACCATGCTTAACACATTTCAATATTTTTAATAACCATGGTTATTAAAAAAATAAGTCAGTCTCCATGGTTACCCCATAGGTTTACATGTTAAAAAATGGTTTGAGCGATGGAGGATACCATACGTGTGCGAAAAATTGGTCGGCAATTTCAATACAATTGAATCTCGATCGATCTTACCGACAATTTTATCTTGCATTGTTGACATGAAGACGAAAATAAACTCTCAAAAACAAAAAAACAACATCTGCCGATAGATCTTGATCTAAGTTCGTGCCAATATGCATTGCAAAAGTAAAAGAAGGGTCCGTTTCATGGAGCTTTTGCGAAGCATCCCTCACGCGGAGCCGTTTTCAATCCATTTTAATGTATATATTAGAGAAAACTACCAAGCATGTTAACGGCGCGTGATAGCTGAGTGGTCTAAGCGTTGGTTTTCGATACACCTCTTGTTGTACGCAAGAGTTCGAATCCCGTCTTCGACAAAAATGTAAAATATTTTTAATTTTTTATTTTTTAGTCTATTTTTTTTCGGCATATAAAAGTATTAATGACTGCTTTAATATTCGAGAAATAGTTGTTTTCATACGCTCTCGGGAAGGTTACAATTGGGCTATTCCCCTCGGCAAGCCTCGGGGAATAGCACAATTCTAACCTTCCCTTGAGCGTAATAAAACAACTATTTCTCTCAAAGCAGTCATTAATACTATACTAATGACCAGTAAGTAAAATCATGTTATAAAACATCATTTTATGAAACAAATGAAACGTAATCTTATAAAACAAATAATACACATCATTTTGTTCAGGCATTATTAAAATTACCCCCACTCGGTGCCTTCAAAACAGTCCAAACACCCTCAGCGTGTTAGACTGTTCCAGAGGTACCTTGTGTGGGTAATTCTTACTAATGCCCTCACTGCTGTGTATAATTTGTATACTATATTAATTTGAAATACCTTCTTCAACACCGGTAACAATAGAGGCAAAGTTATCATCGAGCAAGATCATATCAGCTGCTTGTTTGGAGACATCACTCCCAGCGATACCCATAGCAACACCAATATCAGCCTTCTTGAGAGCAGGAGAATCATTGACACCATCACCAGTCACAGCTACGATGGCACCAGCACGCTGACAACCTTCAACAATGATCAACTTCTGCTGAGGTGAAGTACGAGCAAAGACGATCTCAGGATGGTCAGCCAAGATGGCGTCGAGATCTTCACGGGATATGTCTTTCAGCTCAGTACCGTGGACAACAATCGCTTTAGCATCCCTGAAGAGAAGACACAAGCAAAATTTAAAATTATTTTCTTTACTCTTTATTCTATTTTTCTTTTCTTCTCAAATTCACTCTCCTTGTAAGTCTCTAGAATCTCATATTATACTACTTCAACATGCCAATCCCCTATATTATATACTGATGCACAGACTAGTATCTATTTGAACAAGAATAATCTACAAATCTACAACAGCACGACACAGATGGTATATTACATACAAACAACACAAACAAAAGGTGGAAAGTCCCCCATCCCCATCCCTGGGAGAAAAAGAAATGAAGACGTGTCTTCACATACACAGAGAAGTTTCATTATTAATAATCAGTCATATTTTGCATTCCATTTTTATCTTAGAATATTCATGCAGGTCTGCCAATGTAATTTTGACTTTGTTGCAGAATACTTTTTCAAGTTCATCAGGTGATAATTAAAAATCTAAAATCAACAAGTTATCACAACAAATTCTCCACAAACAACCGAGGTTTGTTTTGTGTAAAAATTAGGTCTACCTAATAAAATGATATAAATTATCTT
The DNA here is from genome assembly GCA_035222895.1 of Strongylocentrotus droebachiensis. Taxonomy (NCBI): domain Eukaryota; kingdom Metazoa; phylum Echinodermata; class Echinoidea; order Camarodonta; family Strongylocentrotidae; genus Strongylocentrotus; species Strongylocentrotus droebachiensis. The sequence goes on along the minus strand of JAVYIG010010106.1, from coordinate 30,073 downwards.
TATTCGTACACAAAAAGAAACTGCTAGGGCCTCCAATAGACCAGTTTACAGTAAGCAACGACCTCGATGATCCACAAATCTTAGGTCCCACTTTGTACATTTTGAAATAATCACTCCTACAGCGATGGAGGTGCTACATACATAGCCTTCGTTTCCCCTCTTTTCAAAGTATACTTCCAGCTGTGTATCGTGGAGTGCACTGCTTGTGCATAAATGAATAATGATTACATAACTTTCATGAACACGTATCCTGTATTTCGTCTCTTGTGCATTTCAAAATTTGTTCTGCAATGACCTTTATCTGCTCATGCTCAGACTGCAACCGTGAACTGGCTTATTCAGGTACTGGCCTGAAAACTGGCATTCCTGAAAAATGAAATTGACTGCACTCACTTGGGGTTGACTTGTTCAATAGGGATTCCAAGACGTTGAGCAATGTCATCACGGGTCTCGTTACCTTCAGAGATAATGCCGACACCCTTAGCGATAGCCTTGGCTGTGATTGGATGGTCACCAGTAACCATGATTACCTACAATGGAATGAGAAAGAGAAATCAATTTCATGCTAACCACCACAAACTTCCTCGAAAATTACAGCTGTACCTGTAAGGTCAAGGATTACAGTTATGCATCGTTACCTTTATGAGTGGTTTGTTTCTTTAAACTCTGTTGTCAACATCTTGCAGAACTCATGTAAAAAAAAAAAAACTATTGTTTTTTTTTTAAAATCATAACAAGTCCTGAAAAAATTCTTGTAATAACTTGTAGCATAATATGTTAACAATAACTTTTTTTAAAGTTCAATTGAAAATGGAGTCATACTTTTAGCAGTCCATGAATCAAAGCATTTGCTTTGTCTTTGTATCCTTCTAAGCATTCTTTGGGACAGGTTGCGCTATTATTATCATTAATTCCATCTGTTAGTCATATGCATTTGGTAAATACCTGTGGACGCACACATGATCAATTGGGATATTATAATGAATAGGAAGGACTAGAGTCGCTAGATATATATTTTGTATAAAAGATGCGCTATATAAAATTATTATTTTTATTAGAAGATGGGGTGATGGATTGAGAATCCACCGTATTGCATCTCTTCAGAGTGAGATGTTATGTATACTTTGTATGGCATGAGTTTATTACAATTTATTTTAAAAATTGCTTTTTTAGGTTTTATATATCTAAATCTTTGGATGTATTATGGTACATTTTATTATTTACTATATGCATTATGTCACGTTATTACAAAAAGAAAAAAATAGGGTTTCTGCTGGATATAATTTTCCCTCTGTCTTGCTATATACACTGCATTGTAAATTAATTTACATGATATATATATATATTTACAAACAGAATATTGATTTGTTACATTACATTGTAAATTGATTTATATGATATATGTTTCCAAACAAAATATTGATTTGTTACACTGCATTGTAAATTGATATATATGTTTATAAACAGAATATTGATGTACATCAAGGAAGTTTCATAAATACAAAATACAAAAACTACAATACATGATAGATACCTTGATTCCAGCAGAGCGGCACTTTCCTACAGCATCAGGTACAGCAGCACGAGGAGGATCTATCATGGACATCAGTCCAACAAAGCAGAGTTTCTCCAGAGGAAAGTTCACATCATCAGCATCAAATGCAAAGCCAAGAGGGAATTGATCAGCTGGCAGGTAGCACTCGCAGAAACCTGTACAAAGATTTAAGTACTGTTAATTACTATAGTCTGACGATAAATTAGGTTCTGCTGAAATGAATATGATTCACAAGAAAATAATCAGGCGACTTCACGAGTAAAGTATAGTGTACCTTCAATATTTCCAAAAGAAAAAGATATTACCAGCTATGACCAAGTCATCCTTCAGGGTATTATATACAAGCAATAAGCCACTGACTGTAGCCTGGTCTTTGTATACCACAAGTAAACTGTTGGATTAGACTTAGAAAATGTTTACATGGTATGGCATCGATTTACTACTCTGACAGTTGCTTGGTTGGCCATGTTATATGGTCACATACATCTACTACAACATTTAGTATAACCCTTGTGTTAGAGTTTGAATTCATAATTATTCATTTTTAAATTCCTCATACTAAGAATTTTTTTATCTAAAATGATGGAAGTAAAATGTTTCCGATGTGGAATATAAAGCAAATAATCACCTTTTGGTTTCTGGCCATGGTCATGGCACTTCCTCGGCGATCTGAATGTATACGCTATCTTTCTTCAGCTTCGCTTTTGAAAGATAGCTACATCCAGATCGCCTCGGAAGTGATAGTTTGTCCCATCACCTTCACCAATGGTAATTATTTGCTTACTACATACATTGTATGTCCAATGTATGCCTAATTTATGCCTAATACACAGTCACAGACTCATACAAAATTCTCTTGAATTGTGCAGTTCATAGGCTTAGAACCACAAAAGGGGAATTAATGAAAAAATTATAAAAATTATTTTAAAACATACTTTGTGAAAAAAAAAAGTAATTTGGATTAAAAAACAGAATAATTCTGAGAATGGTTGGCAGCTCTGAAAGGAGAATGAATGTTTCCTACGATTGGTAGATGTATGAACATACCCAGAACATGTTCATAGGCTTTAATATAATAATAATAATAGAGTATATTTATGTAGCGCATTATAAATTGTAAATTTCTGCATGCGCTTTACAGTTTTGTACAATCATAACAATTTGAATATATAAACACTAAATAACAAAATAGATAAGCAAATGACAAAAAATATTGATGAAAAAGTAAACCAATTAATGCACCCATAAGGGGAATTAATGTTTGTACGATTGGTAGATGTATGAACATACCCAGCACACGTTCTCCCAGACCTCCAAGCTCAAGATAAGCATTGTTGAAAGCAGTCTGCATCTCTTCATTCATATCCACTTCCTTGCCCTTGATTAAGATAGTAGTACAACGGTCCAGGATACGTTCAGGAGCTCCCTTCATCACCAATAGGTTACGATCATCTCCTTCGGTCTCATGAATGGAAACCTAGCAACAGACAAAACAATTATTAAAGGTATTAGGTATCTTTGCCTCTGATTCTAAACAAAATCCTGGATTTAACTCATGCTGCGATCATAATAATAAACCTTTAGGTCAGAAATGAATCCCATGACTTTTACAAGCTGTTGTATTATAAAGATCTGACTTGAACTAAGTTTGATGTACATTTATAAAAGCAAGATCAACTCCAAAGAATATTGATATTTAATTTGCAAAATATTTGAATAATGCAACATTCAAATACCCAACAAAATTTCTCATGTTAAAGATAAATGTGAGTTCTGATCATGCGATTGCACTGGGAAAGAAACGTTCTGGAATCAATCAGAAAAGGTTGATCATCTAGCAGCATACCTGCCAACCTGAGACAAGAGAAATTAGGCGAACCACCGAAGGATTGTGGTAGTAGCCCGTAGATTTGGGGGGGGGGGGGGGTACACAGGACTTTAGGGTCCATTTTTTTTTCTCTCCATTTTAATGGTGCAAATGGGCCTTTTCCTTCAACCTTTTCGCCCCACACATAAACAATTTTTGAAATATCAAAATGTGAACACTCACAAAACTACATGTTTCACTACCCACCTCAGTTAGGAGCTCTATTTTGCAAAGGTATATAGTAGTAGTAATCCAAAATAAATCTGAGGAAGTCCGGTAAATAACAAGCTTCCACGATCGCAGTCATCGCACAAGCATTGAAGAAAACACGCCAATGCATACAGTGTTTATGCACGGTGTATCAACTGCACATGTAATATAAATACACGTGGGCTATACGCATGCAGTTACTATGCAACAACGCTGCATGTAGTGTATGTATAGTACAATGTCCGCACACACTTTATCGATATAGCTTGCGCACGTGCTTCCATGTACTAGTACATGCAGTACACGGATAATGACTGCAGTACACGGAACTAACGATCACGTTCGGGCTGCGCTGTGTATATCTTCTATGAGCGCGAGCGCGGATGTCGGCGTGATCTGGTTATCAGTGCTGTGTTATGCTTTAGTCTTATGCAACAGTCGTTTGTTTTAAAAATATTTTAAAATTAAAAAAAATCGTTTTTGAGGCATGCACTCGGAATTCGGAGTTGGTATGAAAAATGCGGAGGAACTCCGCCTAAATCGGGGTGGTTGGCAGGTATGTAGCAGTATTGGTGTGTACTGCAAGGTTCTGGAATTATCAAAATGATATGAAATTTGGCCCAGTCTTCGTAACATTACAAGCACTGTACACAGAAAGATGTATATGGGACTACACGAACATGTCTGTCATGATTTTTGTGCCGTTACATGCGATATCTAGAGTATGAAGGCATTTGGAGAGCCATGCTTTTCATGGAACATGTTTTATCTCATCAAATGTTCTTCAACACTTGCATAATAACAATGATAACGCTCACAAAATATTTTACACCTTTCCCAGAACTCAAACTTCTCATGTTAAGAGTTACATCAAAGCACATGCTCTAGATACCCTAGAGGTTGTGTGTTGTTCTTACCTGGTATTTGTTGGTTGAATTGAATGGGATCTCACAGACCTTCTTGTTCTTCTTACGGTACTCGGTTACATTGAACATGCAAAGTTCAACGCACTTTACCAGGGCAGATTCAGAGGCATCTCCGGTTGTATCTCTGTCAAAAATAAAAATAGGAGAATTAAGAATCATAGCCAATAATATACAGATATAACATTCTTTGGACCTGAAGGGAGTTATATTTTCCCTCAGCGCTGCGCGCTTCAGGAAAATATAACCACTTGGGAAAATATAACTCCTTCAGCGGTCCAAAGAATATTATATACCCCCTGCCAGTCAATAACTGTTATATTAGATAGCCTTGAATAAGAATAATAGCCAATAAAAGCATTTTGTGACCTCTACAAATAATTTGACAGCCTGATATATTTAAGCATTATAACATATCTCAACACTATCTTCACATTTGTATCTTTTAACTTAGGAAATATACCTGTACATTTAAGTTCAACAAGCGTAGATCTGTGGATAAAACTTATGACTGACTTACCTCTTCAAGATGGGAACATTTTCTTGTCCAGCCTTGAATTCAGATCGGTTGCAGAGACAAGCAATACGAGCTAAGGCCATCCAGGTTGGTGAAGACTTATCAAACTGACCACCTGATGATTAAATAACAAAAAATCATTGGATTAGATTTACTGCACGATGTAAGACTTTTTATATTTGATTATTTGGTCAGTCACATATAAGGACCACCTCCTTTCTGGCTGCTACCAGCTTTAGCAATTTCCCTTGTATTATATATGTTTAGTAATTGTTATTGTGTGAAACTTTGTATACTGCTTTTTTTTTACCGTTTGTTTTTTATTGCTTGGCAAAATAAATTGAATCGAATTGAAATTGAAAAATGAGACTTACCACTCTGATCCTCTGTTGTGTCTGCCTCTACGATGGTGTTATCAAACCACATGTGAGCTACGGTCATCCTGTTCTGAGTTAGGGTACCAGTCTTATCAGAGCAGATGGTAGAGGTACTACCAAGGGTCTCGACGGCTTCCAGGTTCTTAACAAGACAGTTCTTGTGGGCCATACGCTTAGCAGTCAAAGTCAGACATACCTGTGGGGGGGATAACAGTTTTTTTAGCGTCAAGTAATGCCTGGTTGGAATGCTCCCCATGGAGTGGAGATTGTGCACACAGTGTGTGCGGGTAAGTATTGAATTTAATGACCAGGGTAATAGTATACCTGTAAAGCGCTTAGAGACATCATAGATGTATTAAGCGCTATATAAAAGTGGAATTATTATTATTATATATGAACAAACTTTGGTTCAGCTCTTGCTGGCAATATTCTTGGCTTTCAGAATCAAGATAGAGCAGAAACAAACCAGCCTTTCGTTGATAGATGTTAAATCTATTTCAAACTAAATGCCCTTCTTGCTCTCAGCAGACTTTTGATGTGTTGTTATGACACGTAATTCTTTCTGATAATAAATAAATAGTTAAAACAATCACTCAATCAATACACATGGGCCTTGAAAGAAATGTGGGTGAAACACCTTGTCTAAGGATGCAAGCAATGAGCTTAGGATCACTCATACAGGGATCTAGAGCCTTCAACACTAAAGGCCGTCTCTACTCTAGTTTGGCCAGGAGGGATTAGACCACCCAGGGTTGTCACTGACGTTGGCTATCTCATCAACTCAGCTCTCAATGAACATAAGAAAAAGAGGATCATGGGGGATGAACAGGCACCGATTAGGCATTGTTTGCTATATATAGAGGGAGCAAGTAGCTACAAGTAGTGCAGTGGGGCTTTAAGAAATGAATTGAAGAGGAACTTACAGTGACAGTGGCAAGGAGACCCTCAGGCACATTAGCCACGATGATACCGATGAGGAAGACACAAGCTTCAAGCCAGTTGTATCCAAGAGGGAAAGAGAGGAAGAAGAAGGAAACACCCAAGAAGACAGCTACAGCAGTGATGATATGGATGAAATGCTCAATCTCCTTGGCAATGGGCGTGTCACCGACGTCCAATCCAGAGGCTAGACCAGCAATACGTCCCATGACGGTGTTATCACCAGTGCTGATCACGATACCACGCATAGTTCCTATTAGAATAAAACAATTAGGGATTTACTAACGGAATCATGCCCTCAACAGGACGGCACACCTGCATCTCCGTCCCTCGAATAGGACACTCTGTGTAGAGGAGAGTCACCACCTTTGCAAGTTAAAAACCCACGCCACTATTCATAAAAGAGTATGGGGAAACCCCAATCAGTTATACCGGGAGGAGATACCCCTAGGGTTACAGTGATTCAGTTCACTTTTTGCCTCCCAGGCACAGGTGACACCAAATACTTCATAATAATAATTGATCGTTCAAATGGGCAGCTATGATTCTTTATTTTGTCACTAAATTGCCTTGAAATATTTGAGAGATGAAAGGGGGCTTAATGAGGGCTCACCTTCCGAAGCATTGGTAGAGAAGAAAGCGATGTTCTTGGTCTCCAGAGGGTTATCACTTGTGAACTCTGGGCTGCGAGACTGAGGTTCAGACTCTCCAGTCAGAGATGAGTTGTCCACCTACGTACAAAGATTAGTAAAAAGTTGACATGAATACAAGCATGTGGGACTTATACTCAATAATTTGAACTAAATTACATGGGACTGATGAAGTCACACAAGATCTAAATTACATGGGACTGATGAAGTCACACAAGATTAATGGGGGGGGGGGGGGGGAGGAGATTTACTATCTTACCTCAATATTTAAAAATATCAAGAAATATAAAAAATATATATCTGCATCTGCAAAAGTAATAATGAATGAATAAGATTTGTTTTTCTTTATTTTTTTCTTGTCCAAAGAAAATCAAGCAGCAACACTCTTAAAACGCTCATAGATGTTTGTGCAAAATTCTAAGCTCAGGGCTTTGAACTCAATGATGAATGAGGGGCCCGTTTCATAAAACTTGTCTATAACAACTGCTAAATTACTATGACAAATTTGCTCTCAGATACATGATTTCAGTAGCTTATAACAGTAGCTTGTAACTTGTTATTGATATCAAGTTTTATGAAACAGGGCCCAGACCTTCTTAACTGAGATTTCACAAAGAGAGTCGAAGAACAGCAAGAAATACATGTATGTATACTAAAGATAGAGATTCAAATTAGATTGAAGATAAAACTTATCTTGCCAACTTGTACAAACTAACGTTTTCTAAATTCCTTTGTTCCTTTCTCGATCCGCAAATACAATCAAAATGCTACCTGAATTTTACGTTCTTCTTTATTTCTGTAATGTTATTTTTGTAACGTTTCCGGGCCATCCCATTCACTCAAACATATAAAATAATTCATTTATTTTGTTTTATAATAACGTAGGAAAACTTTCTGCAAAGCAATATTCTGAATAATTTCTATGTCAAAGTATATGATGTATTATGTATGTAAACATATTGTGATTCTTTGAACGTTTGTAAAATGTGAGCAAAACAAATTTCAAATATTGGACAATAAATTGAAAATGAATTGATATGTATACCTTGAATGACTTAGATTCCACCACTCTGACATCAGCCGGGATCCTGTCGCCACCTTTGACCTCAACGACATCACCACGGACGACATTTACAGCATTGATGGTGTGCCATTCACCGCCACGTAGCACAAGAGCTTCCTGTAAGTTAGAAGTATAATAATTGACTGTCATTTCAGGAAATTTGGTTTCTACTGGTTACAAAGTAATACAATACAAATATATAAATGAAATATAAATATTACAGGACAGTGGTAAACATACACGTATGATAAACATACATAATAAATGATGAAGTAAATAGGTGAGCCCAGGTATATAGGGTGAATATAGAGATAATATCAGATTCCATTTTACAAAATATGAAGCTAAATTATGCAACAATGACAGAGTATGGAACCCTTTATTCACTGCATTATGTCAGTAAATGGGCTAGTGGGTACTAGTAACATTAATAATACCATAATACTGTTTTCAAATGCCAAAATATAATGAACATGACAAAAGAATGAGATTTACATGAAAAATGTGTAAAATTTTGCAGACCTACATGATAATTTTCATGAAGAGATGCCTTACTTCTTCACTGGTTTGTAGCTTTATTGAACTCTTTTAGTAAGGTGTATTCTACTGGTTCTCCAAGGTAAGTAGAGGTAATGGGGTCTAGTGGACACGTCATTGGACTGATGATCATAAGATACAGGGTTCAAACTTCACCATGGCACTAACATGTTAGGCAAAAATGTTAATCTACATAATAATAATAATAATAAAGTCCACTCCAAATTTTATTAAACCACTTGATTGTGAGCCCGGCAGCCACTGAGCAGCGCCAGATCGACGTTGCTCTATCCCTTATTGTTGAACGCCAAACAAGGTAGCAGCAACTCCCGTCTTTTAACGTCTTTTGGTATGACGCGGCCGGGGTTTGAACCCACGACCTTCCGGTTGTGAGGCGGACGCTCTACTGACTGAGCCAACACATCGGTGTTACATATGCCTCTCTTCACCTCAGGTTATGGGTACCACTTGGGCGATAGTTACTTTGGTGGCTCAGCTATAACCAGGGTAATAATATCTAAGCGCCATGAGAGTCGATGTGTGCCTGATGCGAGCGCTACATACATGTAAGTGGCCATTATTATTTTGAAACGGATTTTGATTTGACATTTCAAATAGGGAGTAAAGTGATGAATAAATTTGTTTTTCCTCCCTCAACCATGTCCCCTTAGAGTTAATTCGGGAGGAAAATGGCATCTAAAAACATCCCCCCCCCCCTTTGAGTAAGATAAATTGGGAAATAATAGGGGAAAATAGGGAAGAATAGAGAAAATCAGGAAGAAAAAAAAATCAGGAAAAAATCCAAAAAAAAACAAAAAAAACAACAGAAAACCGATTAAAATCAGGTTTTTATCAGGCCTGAATGAGCAGGAGCAGTAGATGAAGAGAAGAACTTACCTGAGGAACCATATTCTTGAAAGATTCCATGATCTTAGAACTCTTGGCTTCTTGGTAGTATGAGAAACATCCAGTGATGATAACAACACTAGCAAGCACAATACCCAGGTACAACTGAAAGACAAACAAAATACTTAATGTCATTCAGGGATGGACTCATCCAAAGGACGAAGGGGAAGGACTCTGGCATGTTTCAGCCCCTTAAAATAAAATATATTCAAAAGCAAAAATTCAAGTAATTTAGACTTTTCATAAATTCCACATCAAGAGCATGAAATCTCCTTCATACAGGAAATATGAATGCTTTGAATCAACAGTTTATGCCTTTAAAATAACTTTTACATATACAATATTTTCAAAGGTGCTAACGGCTTTCCATAATTGTTAAAGGCCATCTGTCCTAGTTCAGCCAGAAGGGATTAGGTATCACACAGCGAGGTCACTGACAGGTGGTTATCTCATCAACTCAGCTCTCAATAACATAAGAAAAAGAGGATCATGGGGGACCAACAGGCACTGATTATGGAAGTTTTCTATATAGAGGGAGCAAATAGCTACAAGTAGGACAATGTGGCTTTAAGTTCAACTTGGGATATTTGTGAAACCTCCCCCCTGGAGTAAAAAAAAGAGTGGCTAGATGATTACTTACCAGGTGGAAAAATACATTTAAGATTTCAGGAGCTAGTTTTCAAGCTTGCTTGCATGAAAATAACACTCTTTAATTTGTTTTGCATCGGACTATATGCACATTTTGGGGGGCTCTTGTACGAGGGGGCTCTTTGGTCATTTTGGGGGCTAACTTGCCCCGAGCCCCGATGTATTTTTCTCCCTGTTACTCACGTTGTCACTGCTCGGTTCATCCTTTGTGGCAGCCTCGATAGCATAGGCTAGGAAACAGAGGATAGATCCAATCCACAACAGGGTGGCAAATCCACCAAACAATTGCTGGCAGAACTTGACCCACTCCGGTGTCTTAGGGGGTGGGGTCAAGGAGTTGGGTCCATCTCGGGCAAGTACATGAGCTGCTTGCGCGAGAGTCAAACCCTGCAAAACACAAAAACAAATATTTGATATTGAGCCAGCTTTCTAATATATCTATTTATATAATCCAAACATTTATAATAATAATAATAGGCATTTCTATAGCCCCGTCGATCTAGATAATTCTTTTCCGAGGCGCATTTATTATTACCCCGGCTTGGAACTACCATAAGGCCGAGAAGCATTCAAATGATTTCTCTGTTCTTGTACCCCCTTCTCCAAACTCTGTGCCATGCGAACAGAGTGCTAACAAACTTTGAGGTTATGCTGGCTTGAAGTTCAAAAGGACTGCTTCTCCAGACCCCCTTCTCCAAACTCTGTGCCATGCGAACAGAGTGCTAACAAACTTTGAGGTTATGCTGGCTTGAAGGACTGCTTGCTTGTATGGCTTGTATTCTAATACTTTGAATGGTAATTGTTTCAGTCCCTTCTGAATCCTCTGTGGATCACTAGATATGTTGAAGTTTCACAAACTTAAGGTTCAAAACTATGAAGGTCCTGTAGGCACATTGCTATTTTAACCCTTACTGTACCTGAGCTATTTTTAGCATCTCCGTGACTGGGGGGGGGGGGGGGGGGGCTAGGAGGCCCCCCCTCCCCTATGATCTCGGCCGTGAAATTTCTGATGAACACAAAAATGTCCATGTTTGTAGATATTCAATATAAGGAACAAGATGGTAAAATTAGTTTTTTCCAAATATGCAATTTGTTGATGTTATAGCTTAATTAATATCCGATTTCGACGAGAATGGTTTCAAAATGTGCATAAGACATGAGGGAAAAAAGTCAAGAAGCGACAATTTAAAATTTCAAGCTGATGCGCCCCAATCTTTGAAAATATGGAGGCCCCCCACAGTAAGCTCCAAGTTACATTGACTTACAGTGGTGACGTTGGAATCCAGACGAACGACCAACTCTTCAAGTGGGATCTTGTGATCATCCTGTGTAAGAAAAACAAAATAAGGTCACAGGAAATAAGGTCACAAGAAATAAGGTCACAGGAAATAAGGTCACAGGAAATAAGGTCACAGGAAATATCCAGACACACAAAGAAGAGAAAGCAAGGAAGTCTATACTGTAGCTTTGAAATCTCCTTTACTACATCAATAGACAACTATTTTCATGTGGGTTAGGTCATCATTCAGACAAAACCTCAGCACAATTATTGAAATACGTATTATAGAATACAAATTATCACGTTATCCTAATTTGTCTAACTTAATACATGAGGGGGCAAACAGATATAACGTGTATGATTAAATCATAATTCAAATAATTAGCTTAATTCTAGATATTTATTTTAAAAAATGAATTTAAATAAAAATACTCAATAAAATTTGGTTAATCAGGGGTTATAGTGAGCAATAAAAAAAAATTAAAAAGGGACTGGGGAAGAGGCATCTAACAACATTCCCCCCTTTTGAGCAAGAAAATTGGAAAAGATAAGAAAATGGGGGAAAATAGGGGTAAAATCAAGAAAGAAAAAGAAAAATCGATTTTAAATCTGGTAATTATCAGGCCTGTTAATCCATGCATCTGATTTAGCTTATGAACTTAACTCATGACTCATGATTTGAACATTTTGTATATGGTCATTTTCACGGTAAAGGGTGTAACTTTGAAATTTGGACATTTTTGTCTCTAGTAATCTCATAAAGCTACAGAATTCAAAGATATTTTGGCATATGAGTAACCTACTTGGGTGCTACCTTGGGTAGCATAAACTTCTTCATGGATTACTTCGTTAAATTTTGGCAGGCACATAAGTACCCTAAATGTGACCCTTTTGATGTACACAAAATACATATACATTTTTGTAAAGCCCTGCATTTTTTTCAGGAACAGTGAGGATTGTTTTTGTTATGCACAATGTGAAGTTAGATGTTCAATGTAAAGTGCCAAAGAACTTTAAACTGTGACGGCTCCTCTATTTTTGAGAACAGAGTGTTGTTATTTGTCGTTTCGGAGACTTCATTTTCCGTTAACAATAGTTAACAAACTTCGTGGGAAGAGCTCTGGTTTGAAAAGTGCTTTCTACCAATTCATTTGTTCTTGATATAACACTTGATATCTATACTTCCAACTAATGACAAAATTTGTCTGATCATGTTGCTTGTAAGAATTTTTGAAAAGCTTGACTGAGTCGAGCCATTTTTCCGTTAGCTGAATTGAAGCCTCCGAAACAAACTATTCAGACAGCTTGTACAAATATGAATATAGGAACTTATCCAATCATTATATCAAAATGTAGCATTAGGCCCCCTAAATCACTTGTCAATAAATAGCTGAGATATTCCCCACTGTTAAAGAATAACAGACAATACAAACTTTCCGTTAGCACTTGAAGCCTCCGAAACACTTGAAGCCTCCGAAACAGCAAAAATATTACTTTTCATTTTTTAAATACCTAGACCGATGAGTTTCATGTTAAATCTGCATGGCAATCATATGTTAGGATGTGCAGGCTCCCTTGAAGTTGAAAGTAAATAGATATCCATTTAATTTTTTTCAAGACTTACTAATAACCAAAAAAACTTGTTTCGGAGGCTTCAAACTGTAGTTAACACCATATTTTTGGCTATTGTGGTTTTATAGATAGGGGATTGTTTACATTTTTCCTATTTTATGTTTGGTTTTGGTCTAATAAAGTACAGGAATGTGTTAGATGTTATTGGCTTTTTATATTTTTAATGATTTGCAAGTAGTCAGTATTTCAGAAAGAAATTTTACACCAGTACTAGGAGTATTCACCTGTTTCAAACCTTGATAATGTAAGAATCATTCACCAAATAATAAAAAAAGTTTATACATATAAATCTTCCAAGCTTTATGAATATTTTAATATATAAAGTATTAAAATGAATCACTATATTTTCCCAAATTATAAGACATCCATAATATTTATCCAATTTGTTTCGGAGGCTTCATTTAGTGTTAACAACATGTATCATGGTCTTTGCCAACCCCTTAGGATCAAATGGCATAGGCCATGCCATCCAAAGACCATTTGTAACAGTAGGAGAAAAATTTGGTGGGCAAAGAACCCTCTAGAAATGTTAGGGAAGCAGTGTGTACAACCCCTTTTAAGACAATGGAATAATAATAATAATATTTGGTTCTTGTGTAGCACATATTGAACGTCTCTATGCGCTTCCAAATTTGGAAATTATTACCCCGGCTTTAGCATGGCTTCCATTACGGCGCTTAAGCATTTCAAGGAATTAATTCCTGCCAGGTACCCAATTTACCTCACCTGGGTTGAGTGTGGCAAATGTAGATTAGTGTCTTGCCAAAGGACATTAGTGCCGATAATAGACCATGAAGATATTGACAAGGTTACAGCAACATGTGCTAGCAACATCTGTTAGCAACATCTGATACTAGATAGCATCTCTTCCAGACAGGCATGAACACTACTCATTTCCTTACTGTTATCCACAAGAATATAGAGGTAAGAACTGTATATTTTGTCCTTAAATTACTTAATTTGTACTTTTTTTTTAATGGGTCATTGTAATGGAACTGATGTGTGAAAGTTTTTGAAGTTTAGATTTGTCACTAAAAATATAGTAAGGCCTAGTTACGATCTGTATTGTACATTGTACATGTACCTTTATCATACTCAATGTTTGTGGTTTTAAAGGTCGGTGACATCCAAATATAGTTTGATTCCTGTTGATGTGCAGCCTAGAAAAATGCTCCAAATCTCATTCATCTTGTGACATCATCTGTAAATCATTAGTGAGCTAACAAGAGACAGTGGTATGTGTAATAGCTTAACCAGAGCTGATCACCTGTTTACAATAGATCATACAATACCAACATATGAGTTGCTATGTCAGAAGTGGTGTATCATCACCAGGAAAAGAAAGGTAACGTGGAGGTATTTGTGAGCATGTGCTGAGCTGGAGAAAGTTACATAACAATTTATCTTGTTAGCTCACTAATGATTAACAGATAGATGAATGAAATCTGGAGCATTTATTTAGGGTGGAGCTTAGCAGGTCTGAGAAAATTATTGTAAAATATTTAAAAATCTATGAAATATATTTATAACAAATAATGAGTTGTATGCAGCCCTGCACATAAACATGAATCAACTTATATTTGGATGTCACCTGACCGTTAAGGTTTGCCTCAGTACCAAATGTTTAAATTAGACTCCTGATATACATGTGTGTACATAAACAGGTCTATGGCTATGCACAATGGTAAACTAGTAATAAGGAATGAAATCCTTGTACAAATTACAATTTGAACAGGTTATTCCTGCAAATCCATGGTCAAAACAGATAAAAACAAGTCTGTCATTAATTAAAGGTTTGTGTAATGTACACATTAAGCATCCTTAGTGATGGTGCCCGTATAGACTACTAAACTAATTCTTAAACAACACATGGATAAATAATAAATAATTATGTAATGCACAAACAAAATGATTGTTTTTTAGTGTCCAAGCTCAGATATATGTATTAACATTGTTCTGTGCAGTACAAACTGCTAATTTCCTATTTTCTTCTCCAATTGCAGGATCAATGTGAGCGATTATGTGGCCATATATTTTGATGCACCTTCATCTAGCAGCAGGACTACAAATGGGGTGGTTTTCATGGCTCTCGTAAGTATTACCCATGTTAGATCTTGGATTATTAAAAAACATTTAACAGGATCAACTTTCTTTATTTGAGAAATACATAGACAATAAGATCTTTCTAAAATATATATGAGCAGATGTTGTGGTACTGAACAAAGTTAACAGGGTGAATGAAATCAAATAAGGGACTGTGAGATATTTCAAGGAAGTGAAATGGATTCTGTAAGCTGTTTTTCTGTGTTTTAAACTTTTAATGAAAGTTTGTATTCGCTATATATTCTTATTTTGCTACTAGGTAAAAGCTGTGATTGATGACAATGTCAAAGTCAAATTCATGCGCCGGAACAGCAATGGTCTGTATGAATTTACAGAGGACTGTGAAGCCCATCAGCCTAAAAAAGATGTAATACAGAAGATGGCTCTACCAACCAGGACCCCTACCCCAGCCGGCAGAGCTTACCTTTATAATTTTTAAGGAGAACTGGACATGTTGGCAGATAAATTTCTTTGAAATAAGAAGTAGAACACAATTGTGTTCCAGGACAAAAACCTGTAAATACTTACTATGCTATTGGTTTCAAAAATATGAATGTCAGTGTAAATGTTATAACACATAACAAACAAGTTTGTGGAAGCCACTGTGCGGAAATTTAATTCTTTGCACTAAGAATAAATGATGACAAAGACGCAAGTGAAGGGTAATGATACATTGCTATGAATTAACATAAATGGTTTCTATGTGAACAATTATTTTAAGTACTTTACTTTCAGCTCAACATTTTATTGAATCTTCAAAAGTAAGGTTAAATTTCGCTTTGTATATTGCCTTTGTAGTTGACAATAGTGTGTTAACATGTTTGAAGCCTCCGAAACACTACTTTGAACTGATCCTATACAATATGTTTCCTGAATGTTTCAACTTTGATATGAGAAAAGTGATTTCCTTGGAAATTACATACTTGACAATATATTTCCCTGAGTATCAGCAGAGATTTGAAATCCTCATGGATGCTATTAAGTGACTTTGCAATGTTTGCGTACTGAACAAAAAACTCATCGTATTAAGTAAAGATAATTTGTAACATACATGTACCATACTTTATATTAACAAGTATTTTTACTCTGTAAACAAATGTTTTAGGTGTTATATTAGTAATTTAACATATCATTAACAGTTTAAGTTGAATTTTTCTTAATATGTTACCTAAGTAATGGACAACATTTTATGTTAATATGATTGAAGCCTCCGAAACAGGCATTTTGTTAACCTGAAGCCTCCGAAACACACACATGAGAAATTTTCAACTTCCTCATTTGAAATGCGATTTCTTTGGAATTTGCATGGTAATTAGCCTTCACTGAATGGTATTTGTATAATAATTTGTATTTTGCTCCCCCTCTTGGAAGATAGGTAAATTTGAAAAATTAAACGTCAAAGTCATATTTTATCTTGAATTTGACAAACGCATTGAATTTTTTTAAAGACCAAATAAGTTTGACCAAAAAAGCTTTATAAGCCTTTAAGTACATTAGAATAGCAAATGAAAAATTGCAATTGAATTATGTTTGGAGAACAAATGTTGTCATTTAAGTTGATAGAATTAAAATGTTGTTTTTGTTCAAATTTATCATATTTGTCACAGTTGTTCATTATTTTTCCAGGTTTCTCATGTAGTTTAAGCTCCAGAACCAAAAAAAATCCATAATTTAGACACTTATAGTACTAATTTTAGTAGAAATGATTATGAAAACATATTTTGAAATTTTGACCCTGTTTGAGAAAAGTTACACCCTTTACTGTGAAAATGACCATATATGTCTTGAAGAAAAAAATATCAAATACTTCAAAACAAACATTTATCTTGGCGAAAACTTCAGTGAAGATGGAAGTCAAATTAAATTAGTTAGAACAAAGGATTAGTCAAAAGAAACATTGAAAGCCATATAACAATATCAAAATAAACAGAACGGACAAGTATCAATTTAACAACATGATATACTGTGCCCAAATTCTCAAAACTATAAATTCTAACCAGAAAGTAGAATTTGTGAACTTTGAAATGATTTCCAAGAGAACTCTGGTTTCTTACCATCATCAATTCCTTTTTCAATTCTTCCAAATTAATCTTTTTCTGCTTTCCTGGCTCCTTCATATGAAAAGCCAGACTTCATGTAATTTATAGTATTACTACATGTAATGTATAGTATTACTACATGTAATGTATAGTATTACTACATGTAATGTATAGTATTACTACATGTAATGTATAGTATTACTACATGTAAATGTATAGCATTACTACATGTAATTTATATAGCATTACTACATGTAATGTATAGTATTACTACATAATGTATAGTATTGCTAAATTCAAGGTTTACAACTACATTTTCAAATTATCCAAATATAAATGGTTGGATTGTTCTACAAGTCATTAATATTCCTCAAATGCCCTCTTGAAATAATATAATAACTAATTAACCCACTCTTGCTAAAATTTGCCAACGCAGAAAATCAAAGAACTCAGATATGGGTATAATATAGGTTAATTAATTGGATTAAGGGGGTATTTCCACAGCAAGCATTGATATGTTACTACGATATTCTATTATTAGATTATTAAAGAGGGCATTTCCACAGCAAGCATTGATATGTTACTACGATATTCTATTATTAGATTATTAAAGAGGGCATTTCCACAGCAAGCATTGATATGTTACTATGATATTCTATTATTAGATTATTAAAGAGGGCATTTCCACAGCAAGCATTGATATGTTACTACGATATTCTTCTACATAGGAATAATGAGAGAAGCCAAAAAAAAATTTCACCTTTATCAGAACTAAGCCTTCTGAAGCATAAATGTGTTCACTTTTAAAGGTAAAGACCAGTATTGGTAATGCCCCAATTTCAAAAAATGAAATGGAAGCTCTCATTACCAATCATGTGAAAGAATATGTTTTGACTAATACACGATGATAAAGAATTTGCCGGGAAACCGCCTACTAATTCATATATTTGGTAAATTTGTTTCTCTCATGGTCGTGTGAGAGATATAGGGCAGTCCCATATACATCTTTCTGTGTATAGTGCTTGCAACTTTACGAATAATGGACCAAATTTCTTATCATTTTGATGATTCCAGAACCTTGCAGATGATAGATGCTAGATGATCAACCTTTTCTGATCGATTCCACAACGTTTCTTTCACAATGCAATTGCATGACCATTACTGGTCTTTACCTTTAAAGCCCATATGTACTTATGTACAGAGGGATTAGACCAAATCAGTTAAAATCAGCTCTCAATTAACATGAGAAAAAGAGGTTCATGGGGGACCAGTGGTCACCGATTAGGCATCGTTTGTTATATAGAGGGCGGAATTAGCTACAAGTAGTGCAGTCCCACTTTAATGAAAGTATATCAGATCTTTACTTACAAATTCCATTTCTTTCTTGAGCTCCTCCAAATCCCTCTTCTTGTCTTTCTTCTTGCCTTTCTTGGGCTTCCCTGCAGCATTGCGTCCATCATCAGGGACCTCCGTCTGTACTGCAACACGGTAGCTTTCGCCACGGCCCTGTCAACAACAAAAATGAGAAAACAATTTTAAGCATAATCTAAAACTTCACCTGAAGCAGAAAATTTGACAACCAGAATGTTGTACCGGTATGTGTGTAATTACCATTGAATTATTGTATTTGTTTTTTGTGTGTACATTTTTAGGATCATTTACCCATAAGTTTCTGTAACTATTTTGATCAACCAACCACTTCGTAATTTCCTTTTGTGTATTTTCAATTTTTTGGTTCATCTATGTTTGCAAGAAATATTTCATTGTATTCTTTGCCTTTGTATGTTTTTATCAAAGTGGTGAATAAATTCAATTCAAATTCAAAGTAGTTACATGTACATGTATATCTTTATATTTGATAGATTTGCCATCAATAATAAAGGCAAACTCATTTCTTCAATTGTTTGGTGGAATTGTTCAAGTATAATGTTGTTTGAAATATTTGTGGTAAAACTCAGAAGGACCCATGATGACTGTGAAAGCAAAATAAACAAGTTACTTGCATTCCATTGTATGTGAGTATTTGAAGCAATCACCACCATCGTCATTCATCAGTACCATCATCAATCATTATCATTTGAGCTCGTTAGATATTCAGATCCCATTTACACAAGGATTTCACCTACATGTTGGCTTGCAGGTATCGAAAATCATTTCTAATACTAGTGACAGCAATGCATGCCAACACAATAACACTGAACTGTGCCTCAACCATTTTTCATATGGCTGGATAAATCAGCTCACACACTCCCCCCCCCCCCCCCCCCCAAAAAAAAAAAAAAAAAAAAAAAAAATCTGACCAGGACCATTGCCAGTGTGCATCAAAATAGACTTTCAATACAAGAAAAATAAAATATTTACAACCTCATTTGTAAATACTATTTTATGCTGAATTGACAGTCTAGCTACAGAATGAAAGATGTAGTTCACCCCTTTCAAGCAACTAAGCTATTCCTCCAAAATAACCAAACGAATACTCTTTTACTAATTCATAAATTTGTGATTCTGCTGATAGGGCAAAAGCATAGAATAATGAAAATATTGAAAATCTACTTTGGTTTCCTTTATTCCCCATCACGGGCCCCTGGGGCCAACTATATATAACAACTATATATAACAAGACAATAAGCCTTCACTCAATTCATACCTATTCCACACAGACTGATATATCATGAGAAGTTCACTCTGGCTTTTCAACCTCAAGCACGCATACCTTCTTCCACACAGCTTATTGATCAGAAGGCAGATAAGCTCACCATTGTGTAAAGAGAGGAGTTACATGTATAACAATGGGTTGAACCTTGAACTGCATGCCATACTATTTGCTCAGTGCAACACACATAGCCTTACTCCAAGGTAACCAAAGCTTACAAACTTTTTATCAAGCGCTATAGGAATGTACAATATAATTATCATTATTAATAATTAAGGGCACATTCTTGCTATTAATGTATTAATGTATGTGGTTGTAAAAAAAAAAGAAGTGGTAAATACAAAGCAAAATCAATTAAGTTTTGTAGAATGAGCATCTTTTGACTTGAAGTCAGACTACTTAACAATAGGAAGTGAGATAATAGAGGACCTAGTGAATAGAGGGCAAACAGGGCCTGGGTTAGTAAGTGGGCGTATACCACAAGCCATGTGGCTTCAGAATAGTGGGCATACTTTTACACTGTACTACTACTAGCAAGTTTGCCTCAGAATGAATGGGAAGAATCTCTATAGAAATCTATAATCTCTGTCTGCAGTCCTGCTTGTACTGAAATGAATGGACAACGTTTAATATTAGCCAAGGCATCTGCGAAGCTCAATGACTAATTCACTGAATGTGTAAAACAGCCTAGCATATTAAATGGACAAAATCCTTCAAGCATACAGTAAGCGTAGATGTGTAATGCCTTGGTGACAGATAAACCATGGACTAATGAGGTGTACATGTAACACAAATCATAGTAATCCATACATGCCAACATTTGAAAATCAGAAATCTGTACAAATTATGCTATTTTCAAAAAAAAGAGGAACAATCCTAACTCTCCTATTCAATACTACAGACAAATTTGTACAGGAAGAGGAACACCTGCATTAAAATGATAATTATCTTCTCCCAAAAAGAGGAATGTTCCTCTTTAATCTGAACAGTTGGCATGTCTGGTAATCAAATATAACTTAAATGCTTAATGCTGCTTATACAGTAAGTATCGGCTTGCATGGTGATGTAGATATATAGTAGGCTTACGGTTGGACCATGTCAGGAAGGGGGAGGATTGGGGATTCTTGAAAAGTACTGTCTGTAATCTTTCTTTCCAGACTAAAAACACTCTCAGGAAAGAAAGATTACCAACAGTCCTTTTCAGGACTCCCCAATCCTGCCCCCTTCTTCACATGGTGCAACCATAAGCCACTGTATAAAATAGGACTTGTAGAACATGCTTCCACTGCCTGTAGGTGGTAGCCATCACACAAATCTTAGCAATTACTTGGTCCATATTTGTTCGTAGAAGATACCTTTTCTTGTTAAAGTCTATGTTTGATAAGCTCAGGGATACTAGCACTAGTAAAAAAAAGTTAATCATTAATCCAGCAAATGTCAAATAAAAGTTTATGATTGCTATCATTTTTATTATAAAAGTTATGGAACAATTTTAAGACAAATTTCACAATGCATTTATGTAGAGAATGATTTTGTAAATTGAATAAAAAACTGGAGACAAATTTCTCTAAAAAGCAAGTGATGGGCACAAGAGATTTATATTAAAAAACACATACATGTACATGCATCTTGTCATAACCTGAATTTAATGCAGAAAATCAAGAAAAGAAAATGGATGCTTAAGAACACATTGTTCTGCCCCAACTGTAAAAAAATAACCCTGCCCATCCCCAAATAAAGTGTAGTTTGGCTAGTTTTTAATATACAATTTATCTTCACTTCTGAAAGCTAATTAAATGTACTTACTTTTTCCTTGGAGCTCATATTTGAGCTTGAATAGTTATCTTGAGCAAGAACCCTTGCAAGCAACCTCCCTAAAGCACCACCCTACACGCTGCACCCCTCAATAGAAAGTAAGGCACTGCTCAGTACCTTTCCTTCACAAGGGTTGGGGCTTGCTTACTCATTGAAAGCTTTAATTAAACTTCCTATTGATCACGGCTTGTGATTGGTTGGTTACAGGAGGCAGTAATTAGCAAGGGAAGAGGGGAAGACTGTGATTGGTCGGTTGTTGGAGGCAGTTGTTAGCACCGGAGAAGGGAGATTTTGAGTCATTGGAGTCATAGACAGGTCATGGAAAGCGGTTCACACTTTGCTCCAACTATTCCACTCTAAATTACTTTGGGGAGGGGGGGGGGGGGGGGGGGGGGGGGGTGCACAAATTCATGAGCTACATTCTCATTTTGTTAAATCAACACCGTCCCATACTCTCGTTACAATTATCAACATTTTTCTATTCTCTAAATTCTTCTCATATTGTTATTTTTGTCCCTGTTTTATTCCAACAGAACTACATGTACATGTATATGTATACATGAAACAGATGTAATTGTTATTTGCAATAATTATATTTAGCCTAGAGCTCTCCATCACCAGACCCCCATAATTCAAATAATCTAGTCTAGATATTGTTTCAAATATGTTTCAAATGGAGTGAATCAAAAGGAAAAAAAGTGACTTGGGGAGAAAAAAAACTCGCAGTCAGACTACTTGTACGCAGCGTCAAGTGATATACGGGGTGTATGACTGTATGTAGATCACAACTTGTGATGGAGTGCTCATAGGGTTCATCATGTAAGAGTAAAATTAATGTCTAGGTGGAAAATTAATGAAACCAACATTCTATATGGGCATTGTATGGCAGAGGAGCAGAATGGGAAACACACAAGAATGATTCTAGTGAGTCGGTGTGAACAGGCTTTTTCTTCAGGTCATATCACATGCTACCGTCTATCCCGAGTAGTCTTTACTGATCAGTGCCTCAAGCAGTTCAATATGAACAGACAGCCACTATTGTACTTCACCATGCTAGAAGGAGAGAACAGAATTCAACTACCCCCCCCCCCCCCCTCAGCCAAAACGTTTCAGTTTTAAGCGGTCTGCAATTATGCAAAAGCTGAAGAAGTGTACTACATAGTTTAGACTCTTCACTAGCCAGGCCCTACATCTAACATCCCATAGATCCATACACAAATGCATTTTGAATAATACTCTGAACAAAACACCAAATGTAAAGATTTGGTAGAGCTACCGTATAATTAGGGATGTTAGACTAAAAATTGAAGTCCATTAAATCATGAAAATGTTGCACTGTATTTGGAGAACACAATTTATCATTCAATATGGAGAAAAAAATGGAGTCAAAATATAAATCGATTCTCGAGATATTAATTTTTTAATGTTTTTATTTAGGGGTATTTCCTGAAGTTTTTGCATAGGAAATTACAATGTAAGCATGGCACCGAGTGTAATTTAAGTACATAGTAAAGAGTACATACCTCAACATTGCAAGCAATGTTTGACGTGCCATATCTCAAAAAATATATCTTGTTTCTCATTGAAATTTCAACAGAATTTTTCTTCATTATATTCTTTTTATCAACATTTTTAAGAGAAACCTTGAAATTAAATATATTGTTGCCATGGAAACAAAACAAAGAAAATAAGAAAATATTTAAAAATTAATATACCGGTATTTACTTTCCAGATCAAATTGCTACTCAAAACACTTTGCATTCCAAGATAATGGCAGGGACATATTTCCACAACATTTTTAAAATAAAATATAAGGTTGCCATGGCAACAAACAAAGAAAAACAAAGAAAAACAAAGAAAAACGAAGATTTAAAAAAAAAAAAAATATCACAGGAAAAATGTTTCCTGATAAAATTTGAGGATCGATTTGAGGATCTGGAGGATCTGGAGGATCGCTGATTTTCAAGTAAAGATTTTCAAATAATCAGCGATACAAATATAAGATGATATTTCAATGTAAACTTGGATTAAAATTCTGGCAGTCATGGTGGAAAAATATATCAATTCCAAGTATGTAAAATTGCTTTTTGATAAAGGAAAACAAATATGGTAAATGTCCAGAAAACCTCTTGTAATGTTACAAATGTATCGGGATAATAACACCTGTATATTTACAATTACAGCTGAGTCACTAGAATTGCTCATTTCTACGTAATTTCCCTCGAAACAGTGTTAAGTTTCCCTCGAAACAGTGTTTAGTTTCCCTCGAAACAGTGTTTAGTTTCCCTTGAAACATTGTTTTAATAATTTCTTGCATTTTATCTTTTTTAAAGAGGGAGTTTGTGCACTTAGAAGAAGAGCCACATGCCGGCGCTTACAATGGAAATTTCCACATGCGCGCACGTGGCCATTGCGGCTTGATGATAACATCACGCTTTTCTTTCATTTATACTTCCTCCCGGCATTTCACTCGTACACACATTCAACATTTCAACTTCTTTTCTATAATAAATACTGAGTTATTGCTTTAATAAGGGAGTCTTTAATTATGAAAAACTTATATTCAACGTTTGTAGTCGATCAAAATTCTCAATTTATCCATGGAAAGTAGTTTCTAGCTGCAAATATTTCGTTCGGTCCGTACGTGTTCAGCACAGAATCACCAGGGGTTGAGGGCGAGTGTCAAGACTTACGGTTGTTCAGTCTTGGGTAGTATACATCGGTTTGTGATTATCTGTAGATGATCCTGAATGAATTTCCCTTAGATTTTTGGCACAAAGATAGCTTGAATATCACTTATATACTAACATTGACTTTTGCAAAAAGTTCATTTTTATAAGAAAAAGATCGCTATAAATTGGAACTTTTTTTTACTGCTCAAATATATTAAAAGTATGGGGTAGGCAAAAAAGTCAATGCGCATGGATTATTTTCTTTAAGTTTCATGAATGGCATGTCCAAATTTGGGCATTGTGTGACCCCAGGATCACCTCCAGATTTTGATGTAAACATGCGCAGTTTTTCAGAGAGTCACAGAAAAGCAGTGCCATGGGTGCCACAATGCCTTTCAAACGCTTGCAAAGGGCCAATGGGCGAATTAGAGCTCATCTTTACTGCCATATTTTGATTGATTCTACGATTCTACTTGTGAAGAAAATGCTTCCAATATTGGAATACAACTTTAATCTACGGTAATTCTTAATCAATTAGTTCTTTCCTGCTAATTTTGATTTTTAATGAATTTTTAAAGATTGCATGTTTTTATTTCGACTACAATCACTGTTGGCTCGTACGCACATTGATGGCTCGATTTCAGGATTGCAGCGCGAGCGTCTGACATCCCTAGTATAATGGCTTGGAATACAAAGGAAAGCATACTTGCAAGCCAAGGATGTCAAGAAAGTGAGGAATCATCAAATATTTAGATGTCAAACCAAAATAGCAGCTTGAATGGGTTGAACCAAACTGCATATCTAAGCAAAAACCCTTCATTGAATTTCTCTCCATTATGTTTTGACATTTCAAAAGGATAAGGTGAGATGCAATCATGCATGCAGAGTTGCAGACACCCTTTGAAAAAATCACCTTAGAACCTTTAAGTTCCAACTTTCATGGGATCACAATAGCTTTGTAGTGCAGTATCAAATGCCTTGTCTGATAGAGTACAATGCCTTTCACATTGACCCTTCACGTCCTCCCACCTCCCTGCATTGACCATGGACTATGACTATGGAGAGACAGATTCCATGCAATGACAAAGATTGGAGATTAACTGAATGAAAACAGGACCTGTACAGAATAAGGACATTCAATAAAACCAATTAATTTCCAGCAGACACCCATGATTACAAGCTTAATCTGATCAGGATTCACTATCAATGAATAAGCATCTAAGAGCCCTACTGACTAAGGATGAACAGCGCAATTAATCAGGTTTCTTTGTTCACCATGGCTTAACATTTAAGAAGACATTCAATAGAGAACCTACTCACAACTAATTGCCTACAATCCGGCGTTTTCCCCGACCAGTGGAAGCTATCTAACATAGTGCCCATCCCCAAGGTGAAACCATGCCAGTCTTTCGACCAATTACAACCGATTTCTCTGACACCTATCTTTGCTAAGATCTTTGAAACCTTCCTTTCAAGTTGGATTACCCGCGACATCAGTCACAAGTTAGACAGTCAACAGTATGGAAATGTTAGGAACTCATCGACCACTCACTACCTTGTGGACACTACTTAAAAGGATGTCTACAATGAAAATGCATCCTATCATTGAGATCTATCAAATGGTTTAAGAATCAAGTAGAATAAAAACATTCAGTATTTTCTTGCACAGCTCACAAGAAAATCTTCTTACAGATCACATCCTTTCCATTTAAATCTATATGGATAGTACATGTACAATGTAAGTTATAATACATGTAGGTTAATAATATATAGAGCTTCTAAAATATCTGTATATAGTGTTAGTGGGTCAAAGTAAAATCACGAGGCCAGAAGTGGATAGAGTCCGGTCACTTTGAAATGTAAATTTGACAGCCACCAAGTTATGAACCTCAATAACGGTAGTTACATAATGGGGTCAGAGCAAGGTCACCAGAACTCATAATCTCTGAGAATAAATTAATAATCCATAGACTTGTATGCCATTGAGCTTCACTTGTATAAGATTCTTGCTCAATACTGAAAGGTATGTATACGAAAAATTGGCACCTAACAACACCCCCCCCCCCCCCCTCCCCTTTTGACTAAGAGAAATTGAGAAATAATAGGAAAAATAGGGAAGAATAGAGAAAATAAGGGAAAATCAGTAAAAAATAAATACAAAAAAATCTGGTAAAAAATTTAATAAAATCAGGAAACCGATTTAAATCCGAATTTTATCGGGCCTGTACATGTGTACACCTGTTATCAATTGCATCGAGCCAGAGTTCTTTGATTCTTTCCTCTTGAGTCTTGAAATTGGTGAACTTTAAACTAAAACCGTTTCATCTCATTAAAGGTAGGCGTTACTACTGCAGCTAGAAGGGATTAGACCACAAAGCGAGCCATCGAGGTCACTGTGACAGGTGGCTATCTCATTAACTCAGCTCTCATTTAACATAAGAAAAAGAGGATCATGGGGGACCAACAGGCACCGATTTGGGAAGTTTTCTATATAGAGGGAGCAAGTAGCTACAAGTAGGACAGTGTGCCTTTAAAGTATAGCATTTGTAATCTGATACTGACTGATAAATAACCCCATTGTAATCATTGTTCAAATATGAGCTACCTACATGTACTGTACTTCACCTTTGCCTATAATAAAACCAAGATTAAGAAACTGTAGTGGGTTAATAAAGATCAATGGAGTTTGGTATGAAGCAAAAACAAGGACTTGTCAAATTGTAGATAGCCAGAAACTGGTAAACTTTAATGGTTACCATTACATATAGGCCTATAGAGGAGATTATATGAAAGAATATTGTATGAAAAGAAGTCAATGTACATGTAGCTGTATACAATCTCTCTCTCTGAAAAAAGAGACACAGAAATCCAACGTACTGGTATCTCCTAGTATTTAGTGTTAAAAAGTCAATGTTGCATGTACCTTTATTAAATAATTCTGGTTTATGAATAACGGTAGACAGTTTTCTTCCCACAGTATTTTTCCATTAATGCATTAAAGGCACACTGTCCTACTTGTAGCTACTTGCTCCCTCTCTATAGAAAACTTCCCAAATCGGTGCCTGTTGGTCCCCCATGATCCTCTTTTTCTTATGTTAAATGAGAGCTGAGTTAATGAGATAGCCACCTGTCACAATGACCTCGATGGCTCGCTGTGTGGTCTAATCCCTTCTAGCTGCAGTAGTAACGCCTACCTTTAACACCAATAGGAAGGAAACATTACACTGCTATCTATATAAAGCACTAAGAAGTGATTTCCTCTACACTCGAATGCGCAATACTGAGTCAACATAACCACACAAAAACACCTCTTTATTACAAAACCAGGATGTAGCCTGCATTACTATGTAGGAGAGTAGACACACATCTAATGTACATGTCAAAGTGAAAGCAACATCATATAACAAATAACTCCATGAGCAACCAAAATTATTATTAATTGCAGTATTTGCACCCTTTTGTTTCCTAAATGACAAGAGATGGCACAAATTTAGCCAGGGGTCAACTTTTTGTATCCTTGGTTTGGGACAACATTCCACAATTTTCCTTCATGTTTCATGGATAATATGATGAATTAAAAGATGTTAATCATTAATCCATGCATTTTGTTTTTTTGAGTGTCCGGTACGTGTTGAAAATATACCAAAAGCCTCCCAGGCTGGGCCTGCATGTAGAGAACAAACCTAAATGTCAAGCTATGATAATGAAAAGACACACAGCATTGCAATCTTCTACATGTAGCATTCCACTAACACACACTGAACACAATACCAGCTCATAGTGCTTACTACATGTACCAGTGTAGTGTGTGTAGATGAGAGCGCTTCACATGAAAGCATAGAGCCACCTACATGTTAAGTCGTACTTACATCGTAGGTGGCTCTATGCTTTGGTCTGGAAGCTATATAGAGTGGTGAAGTGTGACGTCATCAAAAATCTAATTTTAGAAGAAAAAAAATGTTCATTTTCCGAAAGGGCATAAAAAATAATGTCCAAATGTTGAAAACCAATTGAATATGTTAAGTATTGGCTCAGTGTTATATGCTCTGGCTGCTAACCATTTGGAGCCAGAGCATAACAATGAGTTCCCATAGGACACATATTTATTCAGATGGTCATATCTTACCCACTACATAACATATTCAATTTGTTTTCGACATTTGGACATTATTTTTGATGCTCTTTTGGAAAATGAAGAAAAAATTGAGAAATTCTAAAAATAGATTTTGATGACGTCACAGCTTCGGTACTCTATTGAATGCTTCATTTCAATTGTTACACTACAGTAACCACTTGGAATGTCTCTTAAATAATTTTGGTCAAACAACAAAAATGGGGGTCCAGTTTGGGGGATTACTGAATATAATGATGGAATTCCAAGTGATTTTCAAAATAAGCACAACCACTCCTTGATGCAGTCTTTCAAAGGAAGAGTATTACGTGAGGTCTTACATTACTGTTCATTAAGTGCTAATCTCTCTCTCTCCCTCTCTAACACAGCCCCCCCCCCCCCTTCCACTTATCTTAATCTATCTCTACCCCTCTCTCTCTCTCTATCAGGGGATTCTCAACGAAGAACACACAATATCAATATAAAGGTAAAACACATGTCAGTTCATTAACATTTTAACCCACTCTGGCCTCCCCCCCCCCCCCAAAAAAAAAAACCTAATTCAAAGTGTAGGAAATTAAAGTGGTTCAATAGTAGCATTATTTCAGCAGCAATACCTTCATTTTGGTAAACATGTAATTTATCTCATTGCTCAAAGGCTTTAGTTTTGCTCTGTTCCATTTCCGCAACATTCAATTTTGTGTGCATAAAAATTCTCTCAAAATTGTTTAGCTTTATTAAATTTGATTGAAATTTAATTAATCTAATTGTAAAGAATGTATTAGAGACATTCATTTGACTGATCTCTATTTTTTTTTTGAGCGATTTTTAAATTGAATATTTCTTTATCCTTAACCCATTGACTATTGGATGTTATTGGCTTTATACAGGAATCATCCAGTTTCATCCGGTTCCATCCAGTTCCAATGGGTTTTATGTTCACTGCCATTGGATGTCGGTGTAGAACTCCATGTTGATCTCTACACAACCCTACAAGAACAACATGTGCCCAATTCATGGAACATGAAACTCCAAACCTTCCATGTAGTGTTAATTATCTGGTCTGGAGACTACATGTACTTACGTGCAGCGCTCACAGGGCACTAATATAATAAGCTCACATTTCCTGTTTTTATAACAACTATGGTACGAGTATATACTGTTCATTCCAAGGATGGATATGATACAGCATTTTACTCTAGATCTAGCTAGTATCACTATCACATTAGAAAAACATAATTTTCTGTCTGTTATTTAAGGACCCTATCCGAAGTGAAATATGAAGTAGATGAATTATCAAAGGAAAGCTTACAAACCATAGATTACAATAAAAACAATTATATGATACTTTAGTGAGTATTGACTGTCAGAGGAATAACAGCTCTATGAAAACTCAAAATCTAAAGCTTTGAAAATCGGGAGTTGTTGACCTAAAAGCTAGCTATCAAATTGTTGACATCTTCTTTAAATATGTGGAGTATGCATTATAGGTCTACATGTATACAATGACTTTGCATAATTAAGCACGGCTCATTACCTCGGCTATATAGGCGAGCCGATCGGGTGCAAATGTTATG
>JAVYIG010010105.1:40000-71895 GCA_035222895.1 Strongylocentrotus droebachiensis | reverse complement strand
ACATCATTTTTACACGTTCCATTTCCACTTTCTTTCTTTTTCTGTTCTTCTTTTTCATCGTTTGTTATTTTTGTGTTGGGAGGGGGCGTTCCCCCTTGCCTCCTGTAGCTACGCCATTTATGTTTACCAAAAATAACCCAATGATTACTGGCGGGACACAAACCGCATTTCAAGTTTATTTGTTATTTCTACTAGTCTCCAGCCAGGCAGAACGAGTTCATGTTTCACCACATCGTCAAACCAAAGGTATAATTACCACATTTTTAGAAAAAAAAACCTTTTTGGTAAACATGGTAAATATCGTTGTCATTGTAAAATGGTTACGCAAATACCAATGTGAAACATTCAACAAACTTTGTTGCCCAGAATATATATATTTTTTTTAATGTAAATTTAGATATTGAAACAGTAAAATACTAATTGATTTTGTTTCTCTCGTTTTGTTACATGATTACTGACAAATTTGTTATTGGAATAGTTTACATATACATTTTCATATCTAAGAATTCAAACTACAGGTTTGAAAAGTGTTCACGGTCATTGATCAAGGAAAATGGCTTGGCTTGTCGAAACCATTCTTTTTTACTGGACGACAACCCTTTGATTTTGTTAATTACTCGAGTCGATAATAATCAAATAGGGAAGACAAATGCCGGCTGTGAACGGGTTAATCGTTGATTAGTCGGATAATAAGCCAGATTCTTCCCTCCTTGCCTCACAACGGGTCTTGAAAATGAAGTTTATTGTGAACAATGTATTTTGATGTGCCAATAAAAGCCAGTACTATTGCTAGATAATCCATTAGTGCCAAACATTAAAACATTCCATCGTGTGACAGCTATAGGGTTCATTGTATGACACGAATGTTTCAGTGCTACAATGTACACTTTCACATCACCCCCCCCCCCCTTTTCTTTCTTTCTCTCTCTCTCCCTCTCTCTCCCTCTCTCTCTCTCTCTCGTTCTCTTTTTCTATCTAACTCTCTATTTCTCTCTCACTCCCCCTTCCTACCTCCCCCTCCCCTCCCTCCTCTCCCTCTGTCTCTCTTTCATTATGTCTCCTGTCTCTGTATTTATGTCTCTATGATCTCTGTCTCTCTCTGTCTCTCTGTCTCTCTTTCTCTCTCTCTGTCTTTCTCTCTGTCTTTATGTGTGTATATTTGTGTCTCTCTCACTCCCCCCTCTCTCTCTCTATCTCTCTCTCCCTTTCTCTATTTCTCTCTCACTCCCCCTTTCTACCTCCCCCTCCCTCCTCTCCTTCTGTTTCTCTTTGCCTCTCTCTCTGTCTTTCAGTGTCTCTCTGTGTGTCTCTCTCACTCCTTCTCCCTCTTTCTCTCTCACTCTCTCTCTCTTTCTCATGAGACAATCGACTTCACATTAAAATTTCTATTCTTTTCAGATAACGCCTCCCATCTTAATTGTTGCATCAATCGGCTAGATACCTATCTTACTTGGATAGCAAAAACTATTGTACTGACCTCGAATACATTTGTACGCACTGAAACCAAAAGTATACAGATCAAGGAAATATGGAACATATGAACTATATTATTTGATTGACGTAACGAAATCGTACAGCTAGTGCTCACAAGCCAAACCTTTTCCATTTTTATGTTGGTGTGTTTATTGTTGAACTTATTGTATTTCGACTCTCATTTTGTCCTTTTTAATAGAATTAAAAACATACGATATCAACACAATTGTGAATTATTATGTTAGAGCGATGTAAGGGCTACTGGAAGATGGTGGAAAGCTACAATCAGATTTGTAACCATTGTTATTGTAATTGATGTTGCTGTTGTTGTTGTTATTTTTAATATTGCTGTTGCTGTTCATGTTGTTGTTGTTGTAAGTAGTATAAGTAGTAGTCGTGATCGTAGAAGTAATTAGCAGCAGTAGTAGTAGTCGCAGGAGTAGTAGAGGTACAGTAGTAGTAGTAGTAATAGTAGTAGTAATAGTAGTACAAGTAGTAGTAGTAGTAGTAGTAGTAGTAGTAGTAGTAGTAGTAGTAGTAGTACAAGTAGTAGTAGTAGTAGTAGTAGTAGTATACTATCATCAACATAATCATCATGCATTCATATATTATTTAGCCTTCTTATCATTTATCTTAACATAAGCTCCATTTTGAGTTTTCCTGGATTACTCTCCTCAAAACATAATTATTTCGTGAGTGTTTAAAACAAAAAGAATTAAAGGTCATTCTATCCATGACCATGTCTGCTTACTCAATGTTTGAATTAAGCAAGTATCTGTTCTGAGTAACATTGGAATCGATGAGCTATATGCAACGTTGTATTGCTTCCTTGCGAACTTCCTAAACAAAAGTTTAAAAGGTTGTTGCAAAAAATCCACTTCTGAGAGACCCAGACATAAACAAACAATTCTCCGTGCCCTTTCTTACTCTAGAAAAGGTTGTATGTTGTCTCGCTAATGTGGTGTATATCTTTCGCAGGCCTAAAAACAAAAACAAAAAACATTTGTAATAAGTGCAACTCGAAAAAGGGAAAATATAATTTAGGAAGTCCAATAAAAGTAGTAAGAAGGGATAGTAGATTCCATTGGAATCATAACAGTTTAGAATACATAATTGCGATGTAATTAGGTATATTTCACATAATGTCCTTCGAACAGTATTTCTGAATGTTGTTTTAAAAAAAATGGTTGAACCAATAAATGAAATGAAATGACATGAAATCCCCTCATCGTGCTCAGTATTACTGCATGGACCCGAATCTGCGCCACTAGTGTTCACTATGTTATACAGACTATTATAGACCTGCTTTCAAAAAGAACGACTTGCTTTATTGATACAACGTCGACATCGTAATCCTTTTGGAGTACATCGATATATTTAACTGTTGCATTTGTCCTGGTAGCTGCCCGACTTGTTTATTTACATAAATGTCCTGGTGAGTTTCTTGAACAAGCCGAGGTTTTGTTTGGAAGAGTAATTTTCTTCGAATCGATCTTAAGAGCCTTAAGATGTTAAGAAGTATATATATTTAGGTTCTTGAGATAGATTGAAAGAGGATAATCTACAAATGAGATTCTTTGAATCACCTTGTTTACTCCAAATTTGTAGAACTCAACAGCATTTTAATGAATTGGTACATAATCATTGAAATAAGATAAGTCGTGGAACACAATAATGAGCTTTTCCATGTTCTCTTCAATTTAAAGTATTGTGGTCTCGTGGATAAGAGAACAACAAAGTAAGGGTTTGAATCCCTACCGCAGCTCAATTTTGCCACACTCGACCTAGGACTGGTGTAGTAAGTGAATACCTGGGGGTGTTTCATAAAGAGTTTGTAAAGTTACGAACGACTTGTATATGAAGAGCCAGATAGGATGCCCAAAGTTTTTTTCTGATATTTCCAATAACCTCAATTAAATTATGGCAAAAAATACACTTTGCATTAAAAATGGTTGCTATAATAAGAATGTTAATCTACATCTGCACAGTTCAACTTAATAAATAATAATCAATAATGATTGAGCATCCCATTTGGCTTTTCATATACAAGTCGTTCGTAAAGTCATGCGTAACTTTATATCTTGAATTATCTAAAATATGGGGTCTTTCTTTCTTTCTCTCTTTCTTTCTTCGTTTTATCTGACTGCTAAGAAAGCATAAAATGCTTGTAAGTAAGCAACCAGGGGATCGACGGATTTAAGTCCTCTCCGAGGGACTTGGACATGAGGATGAATGCCTTACCAAAGCGTACTAGCGCTTCGACCTCCCGGTAACAAGACCGCCACTCTACTACCTCTGAGCCATTGTGGCTCCCCTCGCAAAGAAAAATTAGTTCACACATGTGAATACAAGAACGACATCATACAGACTGTTTTGTCGATGTTCTTCAGCGATATGTTACTCTTAAAATGAAATCGAAAATCCTTTTGAAATGGTAAAACCAAGTTATGATGTACCTTAATTTGGGCGATCAATTGCGTTTTGAAAAAACAAGAATTTTCTGAATGTACACCAGTCCACACGTGATAGAGATAGGTGATTTAACTAACCTTCATTTAAACTAATTGTGGAATCAAATGCTTATTGATTCCAATAATCAGGTCGCTCGAAAAATATGTCTATATAAATGACAAGGATATTCGAGAAACAACCTCGGATTGATAATGACATTTCTGGGAAACAAATATAAACTACTATGAATATCATGAATTACCCTGACAATCAAATGCCGTTTGGTGTTAAAAGCTAGTTTTACTGCTTTTATCAGAATTATAAAATAAACGGGATGTTTGAAGATTTTAAAATCTATACCCAATCAGGTTAGAAACCTTCGGGAAATAGTCTGAACAAACTATAAGCTGTAGAAGTAGAGGTCCAAAGTGGGGCTCACATACCCCCTCCCCCCAAACCTAAACAAAATGCCCCACCCTCCTGATCTCAATCGAGGCACGGGAAAATGAATGGCAGAGCCCACCACCCCCCCCCCCCCCCCACGCCCTCTCCCCACCTGAAATATTCCAGAACTGTTCCTGAAGATTTCAAATGGCTTGAGTAAAATAAATGTTCGGTGTAACCTCCAAATAAATCGCATGTCAAAAAGTCAATGGTCCGTATACACGGTTTATATTCTATAGTAGATTAAGAGGGGGGTGCCCTAACTGTTATGTAATACTTCCGCATATTGCCAGCACTTTGCTGGGTTCTACGAACTCGTTCAGATCATAATGGTTGTTATGAGTCGTGAAAAGTTTGAGACACATTTAGTTCAGGCATTCTAATAAAAATAAAAACTTTGTCAAAGAATGACATTTTAGTGATGTTTACTACATTAATGGCGTAGAGGTTTTTTAATTTTTTTTTTTAAATTCATGTTCACAAGTGTTCCAAAGCGTTTATAACCTACTCATAATCACGAATCGTGTGTTTTATCTAAGCAGCAAGAACTCCAATACAAGTACAAATGGAAATACAGTGAAGAGAAAGGAAAATGGAATTAAAACGATAAAAAAAGGTCTGTCTTGATCCGTCATGTCATAATTTTGAATTGATATATATATATTTCTTGGACTAGTGCAACCTAACCCATTTCTACCACCCACACCCACCCCCCTTCCCCCAAACAGTGACACATGACGCAATTAAACTGGAATACCGATTAATGATGAAAATTCATTCACATCCATTACATGAAGGTCATACCCTAGATAACTATTTTAATGAGTAACATCGGGCAGTAACAGTGGCGTATTAAACGTGGTACACGTCATGGGGGCGGGATGGGGTGGGGAAAGGGGGTCAATGGTGTCTGGGGTCGTGGCTCCCATCCATAAATGAACCCCGAAAGAACAAGCCTATAGAGTACTACGGTTAGGCGTTGGAGAAGCCTTATCATCTTCTTCTAATCTTAATTGTCTTCTCCTCTCCCTTTCCACCCTCAATTTTATTGAGGCGTGCGCCCCGGGCCCCTGCCCTTCACCTTCGGTCAGTCATGAAAGTTTACTCCACTTTCGCCAAACCACTCTAGCACCCCCTTCCGTTCCTAGCTAGAAAGCTTACCAATAACAAAACCCCACCCTCGCATGGCAGTGAGTCGGTTTCCGCCTACAAATTCCGGGGACTCAGCTGGTGAATTTTGTGCAAGAGTCCATACGTCAAAAATGTGATGTTTTTTTTGTAAATCAACCAGGAATTATTGTTTGAAAATGAAATGTTAATACTACACTCTTTTGAAACTACATGTATAATACACCAATGGTTGTTTGCCGACTAAATCTTTGCTCATGGACAATGGTTTGTTCTATGAGAAGATCTTATACTAAAAAAAAGGTTGGGATCATGGTGATGCAGCGTCATAATCAGAATTGTTGACATTTTATTCATTCGCAGAAGTTGTCAATCATTCACCGAATATGTATGTTTATGAAATATTGAATGTTTTCATTTTACCTTTAGGCCCCCAACGTACTCAAGATCATTTATTTTCCAAAATAAGGAAAATACATACAGTAAACAACTAAATTATTCACACCCTTATCATGTTTTGTGAATTGTTAAGAATGTGAAAATTGATTTGTCCTGAGACCCGTTGCATAAAACGTTATGGTAACTTTGCGCCATCAATGGCAACTACCATGGTAACTGGGCTCAACAGACAATCAAAAACAAGATTCCATGGTACTTACCATTAAGGGAAAATTACCATCAATGGTAAGTTTTGTCCAGCGGGGCCCTGATTTACATTTCATTCTGGAGTTACGAAAAACACCCCTCCCCATAAAAGAACAACAACATGAGATTTACAAGGGGTATGAGTAATTCAGTTGTTAGCTGTATATACGTATATAAAGTAAAAGTGGATGAGACAAAACAAAATATCATATAATATGCAAACAAATAAAACAAAGAAATAATGTCGTCAACGGTAACCTTGACAATACAGATATCCAGTGAAGTGGACAGCTGGTGAATAAGAGATACATTGGACAGAATAAAATGGAAACATAATGAGGATAATGAGGATAATTAATGATACACTTAATATCATGGTAGTATGATGCAGGAGGAAGGTGGCGAACGCATCTAAAAGTGCATTCATAACCAACATAATTATAGAAAAGAGTGATTTAAAGATTATGGCGTTCAAACATGTCAAATGGATCAAGAAATAGTCGTATTTCTGATCTCAAGAAACGGCCTCCTTATACAAAACAAACTTAGCCCCGATATTTAAGAGCCAACGTCAACATTGTTTCAAGGGGAACACGCACCGTGCAATTTCCCGCCAAAACAAATGCCTCAAAAACTATTAGGGAATGTGATCGTCTGCACGACTCGCCTTGAGTGGAGGAGTTCTCGGAAACGTTTCCTTTATCCTTGGTGCTTGTTAAAATGATATTCACACCGACTGTCAAAATCATTTCCTTCCAAGGTACACATCGAAAAGTGGCAACACTTCAAGAGGAAGTTGAGCTCTGTTCAAAAATGAAAAATATGTGAACTTTCTCATTTTCCCCCATACGTTTGGGAGAAGTATCATCGTAGAAATGTCACCTGAAAAGGAGTTCTCTTCAAATGTTCTCGTTTACGGAATGTGACGATAGATGGCTGAGGAGTTTGGGCTAAACTTTCGTACCACATTTATGTGTGTAGTCCCATATAACCATTTCCGTGTGCACTACATTGAGTCAAGATGGGGTCAATTTCTTTTTTTTATGTTGAGTAAAGCTCCCATACCTCTCAGAATACGTGATTGTAATGTACTACATCGTCATGATAATCAAACATTCCCAACTCCTCTCCAAGACAGTTTCTTTCACGATATAATAATATATTGCATGACCAGGGGTGTTTCACAAAGATCCCATTCGAACTTAGCTCTAAGTTGGATTTAAACATTATGGAGAGCCATTTGTAGCCTTAAAATGAAATATATTCAAAAGCAAAAATTCATTTCAATTCAATTTAATTCAATTCATTTATTTCAATCATAGAACCATTAAATAATATATATACAAAAGTAACATGAATCAATCATAGTCTTACAATTCTGGAATTAAGAAATTGGAGACTAAAAACTTGTAAGTAATTCAGGTATTTTAGACGTTTCATAAATTCCACATCAAGAACATGAAATCTCCTTGATAGTAGAAATTGTAATGATTTTAAACAACATTTTATGCCTTTTGAAATAACTTTTACAAAATATTTTCAATGATGCTAACGGCTTTCCATAACTGTTAAGTCCAACTTAGAGATAAGTTCAACTTCGGATCTTTGTGAAACACCCTCCAGAACTCGACTGTATCTTTGATTTCTTCAGAAGGAAACGAGCAGAGTATTGCTTTAGTATTCTATGACCATGGTGGCAGGAACAACTTGAGAATGCATCCGCCTGGTATAGGAAGGGTGTGATGGATGGTAGCATGCCAATGAAAATATAAATCTATAACACCGTACGACCAGAATCCCTGCCTTGCAGTGGAGTAGCCATTGATGGGAACACTCATCACTGAATGTGGGAGGGGGGGGGGGGGGGGGGGAGGCGGGCGCCAGTACTAGACTGAGTTTTAACTAGGCCCCCGACTATAGGAGTAGGATACGGGAGGGTCCTACCATCTTAGTTTTCCTATCATGAGCTCCATCACTCCTTTATCTCCTTTTCTGTTTATTCACCCCGCACCCCTCATTTTTCGCTATTCGATATTCAGGGGGGGGGGGGGCGTACCCCCGTGCACTCTTAGCTACTCTATTGAAATGGAGTACGATAACATGGAAGTCTCTCTTAACATCCCATCCTGAATTCCTCTAGAGTTCAGTTCAAACAACATTTTTGTCTAAGAGCAGAGAAAGGACGCAACAAACCAAAGCATAGTCAGAATTGACAACGCACAAACAAAATCTAAGAGAACTAAATATCGTATATAGTAACACGAACAGGGAATTTAACTTCATGCCCCTTTACAATTTGGTTATTTAAGTATATTTTGTTGTTAATTAAAAAAAGGAGTTATCATGAATTCTTGATTATACATAGAACGTCCGTCTATGAAATTGGTACTATCTAGTTAATCTGTATTATACACGCACACCTCCATTCTTCATTTTCTTTCATGTCGATAACAATAAATCTGTCTGCTTGGAAGGCAGATACATATTTATGATTATTAAAAAAAATATCCTTCTCTAAGTCTCTATTGATCGTAATTGTTATTGAAGGACGTCGACTTATTACAAAAATACAATAAATACAATACCGACAACAACAACAAAACCCAAGTGGTACCATCCCTTTGACTTGATTGTGAAACCAAGACCCCAAGTCCCACTGGTCTATCCACTGTGTTTGGTTTGATCATGGACCTACTACAGTAGTAGTAGCAGGCGCGTACGCAGGGGGGGGGGGGGGGGGGGGGGGGGGGTTAAACCCCCCCTTTGGTATTTTTTTTTGTGTGTAAACCCCCCCAAAAAACCCTAAACCCCCCCCCCCCCCTTTGGATTATTATTATTATTTTTTTTTTTAATTATTAAAAAAAAAAAAAAAAAAAAATACTCCCATAGTTGACCTAAGAAGGTGACCTTACCCCCCCCCCATGGAGCAAAATGTCAATTTTTCAAATTTCGAGACCCCCCCCCCCAAAAAAAAAGTGTCCTCTTACCCCCCCCCCCCCCCTCCCGCTTATTCAGCGGTCAGCTGAGTCGTTGCGATTTTTTTTGGGACCAAAAAAAAAAAAAAAAGTGACCTCTTACCCCCCCCCCCCCCCCCCCGCTTATTTAGCGACTGGCTGAGTCGTTGCGAAATTTTCGGCCCGATTTATAAATGTTAAACCCCCCCCCCCCCCCCCCCACCCCCTTGACAAAATCCTGCGTACGCGCCTGAGTAGTAGGTCCATGGTTTGATCCTTTATACAGGCAGAAGACAACTGTCAAATCAATTAGTAGACTAGGCGGTGATAGCGTGAAAAATATTGCATGATTCGCGGTAAAATCTGGGAATAATTTGTATCGGTACAGCAACGATCAAGGCCATGATTATCCACACACACGAATATCGGAAATATTCCGAATTTTTCACATGTTTTGACACACCTACGATGAGGGCGTTCCCTTTCGCAATGTTGATAAGCAAGGTGATATCAATTAT
Organism: Strongylocentrotus droebachiensis; assembly: GCA_035222895.1. Lineage (NCBI taxonomy): Eukaryota > Metazoa > Echinodermata > Echinoidea > Camarodonta > Strongylocentrotidae > Strongylocentrotus > Strongylocentrotus droebachiensis. Next base: position 62,282 of record JAVYIG010010105.1, on the reverse strand, counting down.
TGCTTCGGTAATTGGGGCAAAAGCGAAATAAGTCATATAGATCAATAACTTTCATTTTCCTATTTCCTTTTTTTCTAGCATTTTCTTTCAATGACCCTTTCCTCCTTCTACAAAGTGAAAGTGTAGGGTAAAAAAATAACAAAAACGCGAGGTACAGCATTAAGTTTCATATCGACTTTTGGACAAGTTTTCCAGCTAAATGGCTGCCTTTCATGAATTTCACTTAAAAGTCAATCAAAACAAAATAGGCAAAATGATGAAATAGCACACTAAGTTCGCTGAGCAATAACCCTTTTGCCGGAATATTTCCGATACCCCTTTCCGAGCTGTTATTTTATATATTTATTGAATGTTATATTTATTGAATGTTTTATTAACAAAACTGAAAATAGCAGCCTGAGAGTTGAATCACATTCAGTTTACAATAAAAGCACGTGAAATACATAGGAATAGCAGTAGTAGTAGTCTATACAGAGCGAATTTATTTTATTTTCCACATTAATATAGATAATCACAAGAAACTAACAATAATTAATACACGTAATGCTCTAATAAAAAAATTAGCATTGAAATATCTTTGACATTGTTTTTTGTTATAGTCTTGTAATGCAATATTATTTAGTTGCAGGAAATGAAAAACGATCCTACTCAGGAGCGATGCTTTTTAGGTGAAGGTTCGCACGATAATAATTTAAACACACGCAACATGAAAACAATCATTTTACCAAGATTACGATATTACATTCGAGGATAAAAGTAATAAAATATAACATTATAACAAAAACTAAGTATACACGACACTTTTCTAAAAATTAGTACGTGGAGCTGTGACATTATTTTCTTATAACACTGAAACCTAATAATGAGAGAAATCTTGAGGAAAAATAAATGAAGGATAATTCATTGAGAGGTTTGGAAGTAGATATGAGGAAGAAGTATGACTAAAGGTTTAAAGGGATCCGATAACTTTGTCTCAGATTCTGAAACAAAATCCTGGATTCAGCTTATGCTGCAATCATAATTATAAACCTTTAGGTCAGTCAGGAATCCCATGACTTTTACAAGCCTATCGCCTGTCTTATTATCAAGATATTTATAATTGGAATTAGACATTTCAAAAAAAATGTTTGCCAAACAGATTTGAACAGTTTTTTTAATAACAATACCGTCTATTTGGGAAAATGAGTATGGTGAGTATACGGTCACTCAAAGATGTTTACTTTTTTTGGAAGCACTTCATGATCAATTTAAGCGCAATTTGTTTAGGGATTCAACCATATCACTTATACTTATACACATATCACACTGATAACACGTAGGGTTGTGCATCTCAGATTTGTAAACTTTAAAACATTGTTGACAATGCCTTTAAATCGTGAGAACAAAGCTCCGATATAATGATATATCTTTCATTTTGTATAAAGTTCGAACATGGGCATAGTAGAATTATGTTTAAAGAAAATCAGCAGGTATGAACTGAGATCTGTATACGGTATATACCCTATTCATCCGATGCTGCGACAAGCTAGTAGGGTAATGATACGTCACAAAGGTTCGTACGAACGATAATTTCGTACGAATCTGCCTGTTGTTACATTGTCTTCCCGAATTTCCATTCGTTCGTACGGCGTTCGTAGCAGTTCGTAATGGCATTTGTGACCGAGGCTTAAATGGCTAGAATTGCAACTGGGCTTCTAAGTTCATTCCGTTTGGGTAAGGGTTATAGGGTTAGGGTAATAATTAATATTCCGCGTTTATATAGCGCGTAATACATTGACGATGTGTCTAAGCGCTTTACAGATATATTATAACCCCAGTCATCGGATTTAAACTCGCCCGCACATTCTTTACTCATTGGGTAGTATTCTAGCCAGGCGCCATTTTACAGACGCTCACAATGCTGAGCACACTTACATTAACGTTCGCATCCTACCGGGTACACATTTAGCACCTGGGTGGAGAGTGGCAAACGTAGATTAGCGTCTTTTCAAGGGACGTCGGGCTGGGATTTGAACCCCGTACCTTGTGATCTACAGTCTGGCGACTTATCCAGTAAACCACACACCTCTACATGTGTTGTGGGTCGGAGCAACCACAAATTGCGTACTAGGTAAGGTTTGGAATTTAATCCAAGGTGTTTGATCCGGGGTTGCATGAGCATTTACTTTTTAATTTAAAGCCCCACTGTCCTACTTGTAGCTACTTGCTCCCTCTATATAGAAAACTTCCCCAATCGGTGCCTGTTGATCCCCATGATCCTCTTTTTCTTATGTTAGTTGAGAGCTGAGTTAATGAGATAGCCACCTGTCAGTGACCTCGCTGTGTGGTCTAATCCCTTCTGGCCCCGTATTATTGACGGTCTTTAAGAAGATGGACGTTACATGCACTTTGTTTGGTCTTGTTGCTGTAACTCTTGAGGAGAAACCCTATAGCTGGTGCTTAATCACGCGAATTGTTGCACCATCCGGAAGGAGGGGCGTAGAGAAAAAGGTGTTTCTATAATATTAAACTAGGTGAAGGTGAAGGTCGCATCTGTAATTTCACCTCCGTGCAAGAAGGTCGTTTGTTCTTGGTACTATAGATCGTGAGATGTGCCCCCGGTCAAATGGACAAGACTGACACGAAACCAAAAAGAGACCGGATGTGTCATTACAATTTTCGGTTTATAGTCGGTTCACATTCGCTCTCATCGGGCTGGATTCGGTCTAGAAAGTCGGTTTGACCGACACCTAACCTCTCAGCTAATTCACGTCATACTTCGAATATGAGGGCGGCTGAAGAGCCGCTCCTTTTCAGGGGATATACTACTACGGTATTATTTTTGACTTACAATAGGAATAATCAAAAGTTTTCTCCCTTTAGCATGAAACGTCTTCCCTTTAAAATCAGCTACATGTAGATTACCGGACCGTCTCACTTTCATGACACCTGTAGTGAACCTGTTTCTACTAGTGCCCTTTTCCTGTCCCCTTCCAACCCCCTAGATAAATTTGCTAATCACTGTTATATAATGTACTTGCCCTCATTTATATGGTGCACTCTAGACTGAATCAGAGACTGGGTCGGATGACTCAGCAAACTTTGACACATGAGGGCCGAGTCACGTTGATGGCCGAGCCAAGCAGGGACTCTGGTCGAGCTTATCTCGAGGATTGAGTGACTCATGAGGAGGCATCCCCCATTTTGTGGTATATGAGCGTAGCTAGACGGGAAAAAAAGGAGTGGGTGAGGTGGGGTACCTCTCCTTGCTCAGGGCGCAGCTGGGGGGGGGGGGGGGCAAGGGGCTCCGAGTCTAGGTCCGTCCCATCATGGACCTACTACATGGTCCCATAGTTGATTTTATCACAGATAACACCATCTTTTATCATTATCATGTAGGCCTATGGAAAAAAAGGGTAGCAAAAAAGTGACAACTTTCAACAGATAGGAATAAATCTGATTGTAATTGTTCTTCTTTCAACTTATTCACTACGTTGTAAGAGTGGCTTCTGGAAGGCGGTGCCCTTGGTCGAGAGGCGGATTTTGAGCAACATTTGTTTTGAAAGACAACCTGTTTGACATTGAAAGTTGTGCGATCAAGGTCGCTGATGTCAACTCTTGAAGATGGCATAGTAATCTGTCTTTGAATTTGTTCGCCAGCTGTTCACTTCGTCACGCCATAGTTTGAAGACGACCTTCAATCGCAAAGGTGTGTTTTGTGTATTTCCTTCTTCCAAGAAATTGATTGACTCGTGAAACACAAAAAAGCCAAATCGAGGGGCAGTTCAAAGTATCTATGCCTAGCCCCCCCTCCCCCCCCCCGAAATAAGCGCGTCACGTTTAATTGTATAAGCCAACAACTAAAAATGATAATCGGTTAGCAGAGTTCAAACGGACTAAAGGAAAGAATGAACAATCTTAATGTAAAAAAATCGTTAGTACAACACCGTTGGTCAATTTGATGATGATGATGATGATGATGATGATGTTGATGATGATGACGATGATGACGATGATGATGATGACGATGGAACATGTACATGTAGTTGTGGTAGTGGTGGTGGGGATACCACATTGAATCTCGTGAAACGATACCGATGTTGACCGTGCTGTGTTGGTCGCCGCTAGAACTGGCTGTGGGATGCAGCAAGACAAAGAACATAACAAAATAAATATCATGATAAAAGAGCAACAACGACATGAACAGTAGCAGCAGCAGCAACAACAACAGCCCCACCAAGGAAACTACAAAAACAAGGTGCAAAGCACGGAATAAACAGGGACAAGCGAAAGCATAGAAAAACATTAACAACACAAAAGCAACAACAACAATGTTTATTAAAAACACCGAGGTGTAAAACGTAGAAAAAGGGGAACAAGAAACAAGAAAAAACAAAAATAAATATTACCGAAACGCAAACATCATGCTATAAAAGACGCTGGCCCATGGAAACACTTTTAAACCCAAGATGGAGATTGACTGATATACTTACAGTATATTGATCTAGTTTCATCACATGTCAATTTTAAATTAAACGTGCCAAGGAGAACGGTTCAAATATAATAGCCATGAATACCGATACATACCAAGTCAGGTTATCTTGTACTATTTACATACCAGTACCTCCAGCACCATACGATATAGGTTTATCCTTCTGGCAGAATAAAGTTTTAAGATGGTATCGAATTTCTCCACAGTGACAGTACCTGATACGGGGATGGGGGGGGGGGGGGGGGGAGGGGGAGGGGAGGGGTGGGAGTAGCACTTATTCTTTATGGTTTCCCACTGCAAATTAACTTTCATATCCCTGCCCTAAATTTAATGAGTGTTAGAGGACTCAATTGAGAAATATTCCATTTACAATAAATGTTATTCAGTTACTTTAACAAAATGGTGTTCCACATTGCTTTAAAAATTCATGAAAATTAATCATTGTGTCATATTGTCCATTTACAATCGACTTTGAATCTTCTTGAAATGATTTCCAAAGAATGGTTTCTAACTCGACGGTGTTTCTTAACAGACAAATGTTTTATTCTTGACATGCTCTCAAATAGAGACAACAAGCATTATACTGGGGCCCCAAACCATGTTACAATGCCAGATACTCAATCCAATTGGCTTGGAATTTAAGACAGGCTGCCTGCATTGTCCAACAGATATTCCAAGAGGCCCCAAATACTTTTTAAATTGTTGCTCTTTCGTCGATTCTCTTTCAATTTCCTCCACAAGTAATACATTTTCTGCTCTGTTAAAAAAAAAAAAAATCCTTTTATAAATCCTTCCTCCTCCTTTGTGGTTTGTTGACATCCAAGCCAGAGTGCGATGTCAACTGAATCAAGATAAAAGGGGAACCAGGGTGTCATTTTTATAATGAATTCGATTATCGAGGATTATCCAAGGATAAGTGTGCATCAAAATATGACGTTTTGTTTCGGAAGTGAAAGATGGTGGTGACAAAGATGTGCTCAAGCACTGTAACCACCCATCAATTTGCGATGTTACTAACGATACCATGGTGACAAGAATTGCAGTTTGCAAATTGCACAATTTCTCAATATGACACTTGTACCTCACCCCCTCCCCTTCCCCTAACAAGTATGGAAATGGAGCAGAGGCATGTCTGGGAAGGAGGGGTACGGGCGTGGAGTGACCGCATGGCATTCATGGGGTTAAGTCCAGAGGGGTCGTAATCGTTATCTCTTTCCCACATAATCCGTCCCCTTCCACGTTTTGTTATTTGATGAGGAGCTTTTCCACATAGCTACATTGGCTACGCCTTTGGTAGTAAATGGTTAGACGGTTAGTGAAATTATTATGTATAATACTTTGATAAACAATTTCTATAATATTAGGTTAGACTTTTTAGGACAATTGGAGTGGGGGTGGGGGGGGGGGGGGGCTCTAATGTCATAACAGAGACCTTGTTGCAAAGTGTGAAATGTTGATGGTATGACGATGAATTAATTAGGTGTATCGTTGAATGAAATCTCCTTGAAATCTAAATCATGAGGGCTATTGTTGTTTATTACTTCACCATGGGTGTTAAAAATGACGATGCACTTCATTAAAATGTTCGTGTCATTTGTTGGGAGTTATGTCGTGATCATGTCATATATACTGGTTGAATAAAATATGATTTGATGAAGGCCTTACCTTGAAGTTTGGAAAGAGGATCCCTTCGATACATTTAGAATGTTACCCTTTAACGATGTTGATCAATGTTATATCGTGTCATAGCGTGGGTCTAGCAATTGAGGGGGAAAGGGGTACTGGCATCGGAGATGAGGGGGGGGGGGATGAACTATTTAATAAAAAAGCCATCAATATTATGGGGAGGGTTGCGGAGAGGGTACTATCTTCTTAACAACTCTCAATCCCCCTTTTCTCTCTCTCTCCCTCTCTCTCTCTCTCTCTCTCTCTCTAACTCTCTCTCTCTCTCTCTCTCTCTCTCTCTCTCCCATACGTACACACATGTCCTCTTCAGATCCGTTTCATTAAGTTATACAATCCTGGACACACATGTTTGGGACGTTACCAATTATTAAAGGGGCCCCATACCCTACATTCTTGGATTCTTTCTTCCCCTTCATTATTTTTTCAGCACTCCAAATGGGCAACGAATGCACCCATTGTAGAGAAAGGTTGCCATCAATTTGCCTCACTTTACTGCCAAGGACCTTGGTCATTTTTTTTTATAAATCCGTGATCGGTTTTTCGTGAAACGAAATAGTTGATTATTTCTAATATTTTAATCTCTTTGGACAGCCAGTAATCTGTGCAACGGTGCAGACCATTAATCGTGTTGATAAGTGGCGCAGCTAGACAGGTGCGGGACGCAGGGAGCATGTACCCTCTTCAATCGAATGGTAAAATTAGAGGTAGAAAGAGAGAGAGAAAGAGAGAGATAAAGAGAGTGAGAAACAGAGAGAGACATAGAGAGAAAGGAAGGGAGAGACAGGGGAGGTGAAGAGGGGGAGAGATAGTGAGAGGAAGATAATGTGGGAGGGAGAGAGAGAGGAGAAATGAATGGACAGCAGGGAAGGGAACATAAACAAAAACATCATGGGACCCCCTTACACATCTCTCCATATACATGATAATGGGTGGTTTGTTCATTAAATCCTGGCACTTAGTTCGACCAGTGCCCCTCCCACAAATCCCGTGCCCAACGATACAGAGCTGACTGTTGCGTCCAATGCTTGACAAAATATCGCCCTGCTATTGAAAAATGAAATATAAAGTCGTGGGCTGGGGGCGTTTTGATGCTCTATGTATACATGAAGACATCACGCATCACTATGCATTGAGAATCCCAATTAGCTCTTCATATTCATGTCATTCGTAAAGTCATGCGTACCTTCACGCACACATTTATGAAACACCTCCCCCCCCCCCAGGATGGATTTCCCCTTTCATATGAGAAAAACATAAAGTAAGTTGTGTAAACGGTAAATGGGAAAGTTGTCCATGCCTACGTCATTATCCATTGACCAGATCGACTCTCATAGATTTACCAATCTTGTAATATTTTCAACATGCATAATTAATCTACGTATTGGACCGAATTATTTCAAACTTTTGTCTTTCTCTTCCTCAAGCTTTCATACAAATGAACTTATTACAAAGGTTGGATTGGCCCGCACAGAAAGATCTGACCGTCAACTTTACGATGACTTGGCTCAGACTTTGCAACAGAACCATGGACAGAATTAGACACTCGTTTGTTGGCAAGAGTTATCAGACGAGGAAAAAAAGGGCCCCAAATTTGGAAACTTCCATTGATTCGCTGTCCAAGATATTGGCAAAAGGGGGGAAGATCCGCTCCGGGCGGAAAGGAGTTAAGTTGCGCCAATTCTGTGACCTTTTGATTGAAACTCCTTGATAGGAATCACCTTCTAATGAAACATACAAGAGAAAACAAAACAAAACAATAAAGAAAAGTAAACAGAATAGAATAATATATATATATTTTTTTTTTTAAATCGTCATTTGAAATAGAAAGAGAGTTGAGGGTTGTGATATTTTTATAGCGTGTAATGAAAATACATTCTAATTAAACAAATTCAAGTAAACAAAACAAGTCAAAACAAACAACAATAACTACAAAAATCGTCGTCTTTTGATATTTATACAAATAGAGTTGATGGTTGTGGTATTTTAGCTCATAAATTTTATAAGCTAAAATTTAAACATGACAATCATGATCATGATGATAATATTCGAACCGATGTAATGTTGCAGAATTATAGAGTTTTTTTTATCCGTTCCTTAAAGGAAATTTTATATTTTAAACATCTTATTATTCCTCCCAATTTGCAGTTTCAGTCAATCAATCAATTTATTATACGCACTATATTATACATACTTCTTCTGTATATAGCCTGCAATTACTACCAGCATTAATTTTTCATGCAAATGTGTACAATCACATTGAAAATAACACAACCTGCGAGCATGATGCGTGATGACTCATGAATAATTAAGGGTCTTCTTACTTTCCCCGGTATATCCAGGGTAGTTCGAACGGATCCCGATAGTTTGCGACCTTTCCTTTCAGGCGCGGATCTACGGGGGGGGTTTAGGGGGTTTAAACCCCCCCCTTGGGCGGCCCCCCCCAAAAAAAAAAAAAAAAAAAAAGGAAAAAAAAAAAGAAGAAAAAAGAAAAAAAAGAAGAAAAAAGAACGCACGCTGGAGAAAAACCCTTTCAAGTGCAAATATTGTGAGAAGATATTCAACTCATCTGGTAACTTAACCAAACACATGATAACTCTGGATATAACTGTGTATTTAACTGTTACTTGATTTAAAAAGACGTTATCATGCACTGCTTTTTATGGTCTCCATTGTGTTAATAGATGCCAGGAAAACATCACTTACGGGGTTCAAATAAACACCCCCCAAAAAATCGGCTCGCCGCTTCGCGGCTCGTGGACGATGCTCCGCATCGTCATTATTTTGGTCAAACCCCCCCCCTTAGCAAAAAGCTAGATCCGCCCCTGCCTTTTCCTTGTATAATTTATCATCTTGCCAGAGAACTTAGTTGATAAGACATCTTAAACTCTCTCTTATAATCATTTGATACTGTGGAAAGGCCTGTTATGAAACTGACAAAATTGATCATAATTTACCGATTCCTCAAATACAGGTATTCATGTATATATGATATCTAGGGATTGTTGTTAGTCCTGGGCCCCGTCTCGTGAACAGTTGAGATTGATCGAAACTTATTTACGATTGATATCAATGGCAACTATGTACATAAGAGCTAGGAGACTGCAAACTTGCGATTGATCGCAACTTATTTACGATTGATATCAATGGCAACTATGTACATAAGAGCTAGGAGACTGCAAACTTGCGATTGATCGAAACTTATTAACGATTGATATCAATGACAACTATGTACATAGGAGCTAGGAGACTGCAAACTTGCGATTGATCGAAACTTATTTACGATTGATATCAATGACAACTATGTACATAAGAGCTAGGAGACTGCAAACTTGCGATTGATCGAAACTTATTTACGATTGATATTAATGGCAACTATATACATAAGAGCTAGGAGACTGCAAACTTGCGATTGATTGGAGGACTTGCGATTGATTCGGATCAATCACAACTCTTTATATAAAGACGAGCCCAGTTTGTCATGTATGTATTAACATTCAACACAACACTGATAATTGGGGTGATTGGCCTGCAGTTTCTCAAGATAATATGAATTGTTAAAATATTTGTTTGCTTGCTCGCTTCGGTGGTAATTAAAATTTAAAAAATGAGTTATTCGATAATTCAATAGTTGGCGTCACCCCCTCTATTTTGTTAGTTCTTCCGAATGCCCATTTGTTTGATATTTATTGTGCATGCGTTCATTGGGCTAATATATATTTTTCGAAAGTTGTAACGAATGCATTTGTAAAGATTCATTTGCCCGGTTAGCTCAGTCGGTAGAGCATGGGACTCTTAATCCCAGGGTCGTGGGTTCGAGCCCCACATTGGGCGTACCTTCTTTATAGCGCTTTATAAGCACCGTTTTTATTATTTATTAATCCATTTAATATGTTGCCTGCAGGCTATAGCCAAGTCTAAAGAAACACCTCCGAAAGCGATGGACATCATGCGACCATGTTTAAAGATGTCAATACTATTTAACGGAGAAAGGATTCCTAACAAATACAAAATTGACTATCACAAACAATAAAAACATTGATATTCTTCAAAGATTACACAAGAGACACTGGAAAGTGATTCGAAAGAAAAAGGACAACTCGAAAGTTGTCATTCTTCTGGAAAGGGAGGGAGAGTGCCCCTTTTCTTGGCTCGTAGTCTGTCGGGATGTTCCAAGTTCCTCCCCCTGCAAGCCCCCAGTAACCTTCCCGAGTAAAATGAGGGCTCACGCATATATAACCCGCTGTGTAGGGGGTGCCTGTACTCTACGGGTGAGTGGGCGTGGTGCCAAGAAACCCCTCTCTTCCACGCTGATTAGACACTCTATCTAAAGAAACCGATATATAGGCATATATATTTATATACACGTAATTATGACAATATGTCAACTATGCTTCTATACCTTTTAGTCGGTGGGTGTATAGTGAACGTGATTAAATGGATTGGATGCCTTTGCCTAAGATTCTCAAAAAATCCTGGATTTAGCTCATACTGCATTCATAATTATATACCTTTAGGTCAGTCAGGAATCCCATGAATTTTACCAGCCGATCGCCTGTCTGATTATCAAGATATTTATGATTGGAATTCGAAATTTCTTAAACCGTTTTCCCCAACGTTTTTTTTTATAACAAACACTATACAGTCTATTGGGGAAAATAAGTATGGTAAAACCGGTCTCTAACAGGTTTTAACTGTTTTTATGCACTTCATGATCATTTTAAAGCGCCTTTTTTAGGGCTTCATTATTACACCACACCGCAGACACTGATATCATGTACATGTAGGCCATGCATCTCAGCTTTGTAAAACTGGAAACATTGTTAAACAATGCCTTCAATATGTCGTTGTCTGCGCGTTTCTTTGAAATGCAACATTTACATGTGATAAATATTCATGTAGATAATAATATAAAGAAATAAATAGACATCCCTGTTGAGGTATGTTGTTGTGTTTTACCATTATAGGGTTCAATGCTACACAACATGCACTAATCAGATAATCCTCTCTCTCCCCTTCTCTATTTCTCCATCCCCCCTTTTCTTCTTATCTCTCACTTCTCTCTCTCTCTCTCTTTTCCCTATCTCTGTCTTTCCCTCTTTTCTCTTTCTCTCTCCCTCTCTCTTCCACACCCCTTTTCAGCTCTATCGCTCTTTCTCTCTCCCCTCCCCCTCCCACCCATCTCTCTCTCTCTCTCTCCTCTCTTCCTTGCACTATACTCTCTCATTCATATACACAAAAACAAACACACACACTTCTTGTGTCTCTTTCTCCTTTTGTTCACTCTCGTGATTTCTTTGCTTCGTGAACTAACATTGGAAGAACAGAAATGTGTTCTTATCGATCACATCTACTGCCATAACTTTGCTGAATTTCACGAGCATGGTGACATTTTCATTAGAATTGACGCAGTTTATCTTACAATAAAGACCTTTTACGAGATAATTGACTGCTAAGCTAATTGCGCAATTATGGATTACAGAAGCATCGAGTAAGTCACCATAAGCCGTCACGCCTGATAATAATCCAAGTCAAACCAACTTTAATGCCAAAAGATGGAAATAGTGTGCTACTGTTCATTCACGTCACGTCAAAATGACACGTAATCTAGGTCGACCAACGAATGAGGAATATCTAGAAATACTACGAGAAAATGGAGACAACAGTTTGTTTTTTATTTCGTTGTTGAAGAGAGCTCCCATACCTCCAAAAAATCACCACAAATGCATTTTTTTTAATAATTAGAAATAGATAATTACAATACTGAACTTTTATACCGTTATTTATTTTTGTTCTCAAACTATACATGGACATATAGAATTAAATTCGAAAAAAAAGGCATCTCATTCAATTTCTTTGAACGAGGAAGCCTAAGTAATTGTTTATTACTCGAATTTTCTTTGAATTCTTATGGAATTGTTTGTTTTTGTTTTTGTTTTTCTAATTCATAATCACGGCATTCCAAGTATTTCAGGAAGTAAATAAACAATAGGTTAGAAAGAAAATTTAAAATAGAAAGAAAGAAAAAAAGATAACAGTCGGATTAAAAGGAAAAAAAGAAGAAAGACCACCAAAAAAAAAGGCAGAGAGGAAAAAAATAAAAAGAGAAATAAAAACAAGCAACTCATTAAAAAGATAGATCACTGGTGCATCAATTCGATATCGGATATCAACATTGCGGCTTTTTAGGCAGGTACCCTTACTGGGAAATGGCATACCGGTATGTTTTTCCTATAAGTTTTATTTCGATCGCGTGAGAAAATTGTTCATAACAAACCCAATGCAATTACTCTAACGTATATCCGCATATCCCACCACAAGAAAAGGTGTTGCCCATGATATGTAGGTTAAAATAATTTTTAACAGGTTACAGAATTTGCATCCTATCAACTGTCAAAATAACAAAGAATATACAATTGAATGTTTTTCAATGTGGTGTTTGATTGTAATACTCTACACCAATCAACCTCTAGCCCCCCCCCCTCTCTCAATTTCTCTCTTTCCCTCCATAGCTACTCATAACTTCTCTCCCACTCCCTTCTCCCATTCCCTCTCCCTCTCTTTCCCTCTCTCTTCCCCCTCTCTCTCTCTCTCTCTCTCTCTCTCTCTCCCGCTCCCTCTCTTTCTCTCTCTACACTCTAAGAAAAAAGGGTGCAAAAAAGGGTGCAAAATAAGAGTTTGCACCCTTCCCACAAAAATGAACCCTATCGACCAAAAAGGAGCAAAATAAAAGTTTGCATATTGCATGCATATTCATGATTACTTTACACGTGTTCACATACAAATGCATTTATTATGATTTGTTAAGTAAATTATGGCAATGCACATCAATTTTATGATTTGTATTTTCCTTCGGCAATCATTAACCAATAGATTATTTTGTCTGATCATGTTACAATTACATTCACGTTTTAGCAATAGATATATTGATTATATGATTACTAACCAAGAAACAACATGCATGTTTAATATGTATTTGTGTACGAGCAAATTTCACAAGTATTCATCGACTATGGGTGCAGGATTGCACCTTTTAAAGGGTGCAGGATTGAACCCCTAAAGGTGCTGTTATTGCATCGGTTTGTACCCCAATGGAGCAGGGTTGAACCATTAAGGGTTCTGAAATATCTCCTAAAAGGTGCAATCTGACACCCTCTTAAGGGTGCAGGATTGAACCCATAAAGGTGCTGCTAGTGTTGCATCGGTTTGCATCCCTAAAGGTGCAGGATTGAACCATAAAGGTACTAACATGTCCCCTAAAAGGTTCAATCTGGCACCCTTTTAAAGGGTGCAGGATTGCACCTTTAAAAAGGGTGCAGGATTTAACCCCTAAAGATGCTGCCAGTGTTGCATCGCTTTGCACCCCTAAAGGTGCATACTTGCACCATCTTTTCTAAGTGTGTATACATCTCCCTCTCTTTCCGTCTCTCTTCCCCTTCGCTTCCCCTCTCTCTCTCTCTCTCTCTCTCTCTCTCTCTCTCTCTCTCCCTCTCACACTTCATTTTCATTTTCTCTCCTTAATTCTCCCTTTCTCCATTCTTGGTTATAACACGTATGGAAAGGAGAGAGAGAGAGAGAGAGAGGGGGATGGGGGGGGGGGGTGCTCGATTCTTCGTTGAGCTTCCGTTTATCATTACTGAAGTTATGTTATACTAATGCTGTTACTCAATAAGATTAACAAAGACACATAATTAGTACGAACATATCTCTACTGAACTGGAAACTGAATCGTTTTAAGCTTTTAAGCTTTTCATATCCGGTGTCCATATTAATTGGGCAAACTTCCAAAAAAAATTGAACTATTGTAAGGGCAGTAATCAAATCAATTTCTGGATCACGTTATTATACGAACTTTGACTTCATTCGAAATATTTGAGTTTTCATTTTTACTCTCCTTTTTCAACATTAGCTTCTCATTTGCTGTTTACCCTTTGTCATGGATAAACATACATGTGTATATAAGCAGGAAGAAAGGATAGAGAAAGTTAGATATAGGGGGAGAGAAAGAAGGAAAAATGGAGAGAGAGAGAAAGAGAGAGAGAGAGAGAAGAGAGATAGGGAGAGTGAGATGTGAAGGAGAGAGAAATATGAGAAACGATGGAGGGAGGGAGAGAGAGAACGTAAAAGAGAGAGAGATAGACAGACAGACAAACAGACTGACAGACAAATGATAGAGTGATAAGGAGAAACATAGACAGAGTTCAGAGAGAGAGAGAGAGAGAGAGAGAGAGAGAGAGAGGAGAATCTGAATGAGAAAATTTGGACCCACACGAGTTTATGTTCAAATCGATGCAATAACTTGCAGTGTCATCCGTTGTGTTCAGCCACGCATCACAAGCGGGCGCTAGACTACACATGTACACAGAGCCAACCCGGGTGGCGTTATTTTTTTTTCTGCGGCACAGATTGAGGTTAGGTGCGTGTTGAGCCTATGGGAAAGTTTAGGTTTAGGGTTAAGGTTAGGGTTAGGGTTAAATCAAGACCTCTTTAAAAAAAAAAAAAAAAAAACAATCTGTGCCGCAGAAAAAAAAATGACGCACCCGGGTGCGTTTTATTTTTTCGTACCACAAGCTACGAAAAAAATAAGACGCAACCCGGGTCGAGTTGGACACAATACGGCGACTACTGCTGTGTTGGGCAATCACAACACAAAGAATACACGCCATTTTGTGACCTAGTATATAATTGGCTCTGCATGTATGTAGCTAGACCTGTAAACTCGATAGAGCCGACGACACACAAAGAAGATTGGTCAACTGATTTGTCAATGCTTGCCCGATATAGTAGTGTACTCGATTCTTAATTTTTTTTTAAATGTAACGAAGTCTTCAGAAACAAAAAAACGTTTAATGATTGTAACGCGCTAATCTCTATCATAATTCCGACCGATGTCATGTTGAAGTAGTTTTGTCCACCCCCCCCCCCCCCCACCTAGAAAAGAATCATAAAACAACCACACGTGGTCATGTAAAGTTTATAAATAGTGATATAACAACATCTTCAATTACATTTACAATGGCGAAGACTTCCGAGAAATCATTTCAAGGGATTAAAAAAAAATAATACCCTGTTGTATTTCCGACCGACATTATCTTCGGATTACGTCATACTTCATTGTTCGCATGTTTTGATGGACAAGGCTACTGGAATTGCCTCAGGTTTAACTGATTTATCGAAAGTCTTTGCGATCGTGTTAGTTAGGCTAATATACCAATATTACTTTCATTTTACCCATGACATATTCGACAAATAACGATACTGCCTTTGGCTCCAATGAATCTTCACTCAGAGTTTGAATTCAAAGTAGCAGTGAAAAAAATGTTGTTCTCTCAATAAATTGTTTAGTCATGAATGATTATGTCTGCTTTATTAACAATGATAATATGTGCAATCATCTGTAACTCCTTCTCACTTCAACCGCCCCCTCTCTCTCTCTTTCTCTCTTTCTCTCACTCTCTCTCTCTCTCTCTCTCTCTCTCTATCTCTCTTCAGTCTCTACCTATCATTCTTCTCTTCTCTTTGCTGTACATTTTCATCACCAGAAACCCTCTAGTTTATGTATTGTGCTTGTACATGTCAGGGCTAACCAAGGCACCAAGCTTCAGTTTAAAATAAGTTCATATTCTCTCATGTATGTTTGAAATCTTATCTGGACATCTACCCCCTGGACATCTGCCCCCGGATAACCACCCCCAGTCACCTACCCCATTATGACAACTAACCCCTAGAACAACTACCCCTCAGACAACTACCCCTAGGACAACTACCCATAGGGGGTGGTTGTCCGGGGGTAGTTGTCCTAGGGGGTAGTTGTCTGGGGGGTAGTCGGCCTAGAAGGTAGTTGTCCTAGGGGTTAGTTGACTGGGGGCGGTTATCCGGGGGGTAGGTGTCGTAGAACCGTATTAAATGTATACTGATTTTCTTATGTATTCAGAGCTGACAAATGCATGAAAATGAAAACAAATTTAGTTATGACTTTCATACTGTTTACAAGGGAAAGAATAACCAAAGGTAAAATGATACTCAAATAAAAAAAATCTGGGGAATGAGTACGATTAAAGTCAGTTTATCAGGGTAGCATGTGTGAAAGAAATGACTACATTTTAGTATCAAACATTGATCACTATTGCAGACACATTCGTTAAATCGTTTGTAAACAGCGTATATTTCCGGCAACAGAAGAACGCTAAGATTAGATTGACAAAAAGTACAGTCACCTCACTCAGATGTAAACACAAAGTTCACAAACGTGAACAGAATCTGTAGTGACAGTATAAGAAGTGAAAGTCTGAATATGGCGATGACAACAGAACATGACAATTACCATAATATACTGTATATTCCTAATTGACAACTAACATGATTACAATATTGTGAAAACGGTCCATTAATAAACTTGAAAATCCCAGCATATGAAGAGTACATTTTAGGGCAATGGATATTTTGCGAAAGAACGACGAATACAAACGTGAGAGAAGACAGTGAAGAAGAGACAAATATTCTACCCCCATAATTGCAAGGCTCCCAGGACAGTGCAGTGAGAGAAATAGTCAACCAAGGTAAATAAAGACCATTCATATTATACAGTGCGTCCCAGAAAAAACGAAACCGAGAAGTATCGATGTTTTATCATAACTTAATCTCAACCATAATTAATGAATGATACATATTTAGAAAGCTTAGAGTCCCCTCTTTCAGTTGATCCTACTCAGATGATGCATATTTCACGCATGAGTGATTAAAATCAATTTAAAGGAAGGAAACCAAAAAGACATTTGGCGGGCGGTATCTGAATTTCGAAGAAAAATTCACATTTCTAGAAGGTTGAGTTTCTGCCCTTTCATATGACACCTCAATCAGGAAAAATGAGCGAGGAATGACAAAGTTCTGTTTGTTTAAAGTAACCCTTACATTTTCATAATTTTAACAAACGAATTCGTTTTCACTGGTGCCTGCCGTAGCAAAAAGCAGATTTGACAAAAGACTTAACTCCGTTTCGTTGACAATCAGCCATGCATGAAGACTCTCGTCTACGGCTGATTGTCAACGAAACGGAGTTAAGTCTTTTGTTAATTTCGTTTAATAAAATTATGGAAATGCAAGCACTACTTAAATCAAACAGAACTTTGTCATTCCTCGCTCATTTTTCCTGATTGAGGTGTCATATGAAAGGGCAGAAACTCAACTTTCTAGAAATGTGAATTTTTCTTCGAAATTCAGATACCGCCCGCCAAATGTCTTTTTGGTTTCCTTCCTTCAAATTGCTTTTAATCACTCATGCGTGAAATATGCATCATCTGAGTAGCATCAACTGAAAGAGGAGTCTCTAAGCTTTCCAAATATGTATCATTCATTAATTATGGTTGTGATTAAGTTATGATTAAACATCGATACTTCTCGGTTTCGTTTTTTCTGGGACGCACTGTACATGTATAGATAAAGACGAGGAGGAAGAAGACGATGGAGAAGAGGAAGAAGGAAAAGAAGAACAAGAAGGAAAAAAGAACAAGAAGAAGAAGGAAAAGAAGAACAAGAATAAGTACAACGAGAACAAGAAGGGGAAGAGGAGGAAGAAGAAGAAGAAGAAGAAGAAGAAGAAGAAGAAGAAGAAGAAGAAGAAGAAGGAGAAGGCGAAGAAAAAGAAGAAGAAGAAGAAGTAGAAAAAGAAGAAGAAGAAGAAGAAGAAGAAAAAGAAGAAGGAGAAAAAGAAGAAGTTAGTTATTATGATCGTTGTTATTTTTCTGTATTTACATGGTCTGCTTTAAACAATGTATTCCATTGATGTCGGAGTGGATTTCAGTAAAGAATCCTTTGATAATTACATCCAAGAAAAACAATTAAAACAAATCCCGTTGTCACTTTCACTACCTAGTACATAAATACAGTGTACATACCCTTGAAGGTTTGGGCCAAAAAGTACAGCGAACTTTGAAAACTCCAAAGTTCAATAGGGAGACTTCTTGATCACAAAGTCAATCATTACTAAACCGTTCGCGGCACAATGTGTATCAGATGTCAATGATATACAAACATCTTTCACTTCCTTGTAATCATTATATCATTAAGTAATGACATTAAGTAATAACAAGTCAACACTTATACGTCCTTTCTAATATCGTTATCATTATATAACAAGAAAAGGACAAGGAAAAGGATAAGTTGACAATAATTATATTTCCCTTTCCTTACACGTTTGTTCACACGATCTGTGAAATCATTTGTTTAAAGGCACACTGTCCTACTTGCAGCTACTTGCTCCCTCTATATAGAAAACTTCCCCAATCGGTGCCTGTTGGTCCACCATGATCCTCTTTTTCTTATGTTAAATGAGAGCTGGGTTAAAGAGATAGCCACCTGTCACAGTGACCTCGCTGGCTCGCTGGGTGGTCTAATCCCTTCTGGCTGAAGTAGTAAAGCCTGCCTTTAAACGTCTTTATTCTGTTCCGGTCACTGTTTGTGTGTTTGTGTCTTTCTTTTGTTGATTCGTTGTTTCCGGCTGCTGCAGAGGGGGTGGGGGTTACTGGAATAAGCAAAGTGCCTCTGCACTTTTCGTAGGTGTCATAATAATGTACATGTACTATAATAGAAGATCGTTATTAAACACTATGTAGAGTGTTCATCGGTTCATAGATATTAAATGAACGTACAACAAAGTTGGAGGCATTTGAAGCTGATACTAGATACCACGGAAAACAGTATTTAACTACTGATGGAGCTACCCTACTAAAATAAGACTAATAGATAAATAAATAAATAAATACATACGTTATAGTGAACAAAGCACTGGGCCTGTATATATCTACGCTTGATGCCTTAATTTTCTAACTTAAAGCCCCACTGTCCTACCTGTAGCTACTTGCTCCCTCTATATAGAAAACTTCCCCAATCGGTGCGTGTTGGTCCCCCATGATCCTCTTTTTCTTATGTTAGTTGAGAGCTGAGTTAATGAGATAGTCACCTGTCAGTGACCTCGCTGTGTGGTCTAATCCCTTCTGGCCCAGTAGTATTGACGGCCTTTAACACAATTTGAATGATACTTTGAGTCACGTTTGTATAGCGAGTTATATTTCATTTCTCTACGCTTTACATGCAAGCATTGCTGCCCTGGTCATGGATTCAATTGCAATTACACACGTGATAGTGTACACACTCCGTTCCCTGTGGAGTATTACGGCAAGCTCATGAAACCATCCTACATGGTACCTATTTAAACACCTGTGGGGAGAGAAGCAATGTAGATAAAATGCCTTACTTAGGGACATAGTGTATTCAAGTGGCATGCCTGGATCGAACCCATCCCTCTCCAATCAAGAGTTTAAACCAATTGAATACGACACCTCTACGAATAACTATGACATTGTGTCTTACTGATGGAAACAAGGATCCTTGCAAGTTGTTAGGATAAGTGCAATAGTTTATGGAAAGGAGATGATTGATTGTGGTTCTAAACCTGACTACGTTTAAATTACACGTTTGGAACAGTTCTGCAGGCAAAGTATACATTTTGTATTTGAAATTTGGTTCTCGCGCTTTTATTCTCATTATTTAGGTAATATAATTACTTGTTGCAACCTCGATAAGATCCGGTTCAAACTAACCGACCTCATCACACATGCCGGATATCCGTACATTTTCTGCGTTGGAGTTCTAATTCAAATGGCCGGTACATGAACAACCACATGCAATGGAGAAAAAAAACATTCAAAAGCAGGATTGCTATTTCACATGTGATACTGTCCCTCGCACGGTGATAACAATGATGTTCAGGGATTGTTGAATGTTAAACCGGAAACAGAAATAAGGGTGTGGCGTGGGATAATTGTTCCGCAGTAGCTGGGAATCGATTAAGATAAAATATCAACGAGAGCGAGATAAGATGTAACTTCTTTTTTGTTTAAAGAAATAAACAAAACAGCTAATAAGATGAGACCTACAACGATAACATTACACATTTTATAAGCCAGTTTGTTGAACTTTAAAGGCCGTCTGTACTAGTTCGGCCAGAAGGGATTAGACCACCCAGCGAGGTCACTGACATGTGGCTATCTTATCAACTCAGCTCTCAATCAACATAAGAAAAGGAGGGTCATGAGGGACCAACAGGCACCGATTGGGGGAGTTTTCTATATAGAGGCAGCAAGTAGCTACAAGTAGGACAGTGGGGCTTTAAAGAACTCTGGCAAACCAGAGCTTGTGGCGCTACATACATGACATACACACACAAAAGTGGCTGAATCTTTAAAACAAAATTGGTGTCTTTAGAGCATGGTCATGGTCATGGTAAGGGGAGTAGGATATGAGAATTGACAGTCTATCTTTCTCTCTTTGTCTCTCTGTATCTGTCTCTCTCTCTCCTTCTCCCCTCGCTCTCTCTCTCTCTCTCTCTTCTCTCTCTCTTTATCTCTATCTCTCTCTCTCTCCTTCAACTACTTCAAGAAGGAATTACAGGAAGGAGGGGAAGAGAGAAAGGTAGAGGGGGAGGAGGAGGAGGGATGAATTAGTTTGGTGTAAGAAAAGAATGGGTGTATGGACTTCGGATCCGCCTCTTCAAAACCAGCGCTTAACATGCTCATAGAAAGATACTGAGAGAGAAGGGAAAACGGGACAGTTAGAGACATATATAAAGAAGGAGAGTATTTGCCCAGAGGATAGGCGTTGAGATGCAAAAGATCATCATCTCTAAAACCTAAAACAACTAAGGGAAATCCAGCCTTGATAATATATTACATATTTTCTAACATACATTTACGTAATAGCAAGGAGTTTCAATGTTTATGATTTAATAGCCAAAGTTTCGAATATACATGCAAAATATCGACCAGGAACACAATTATGGTAATCGGAGTAAAGATTTCCTTCTTTGTTCTTGGTTCACTTTAATTCATTTAAACGTCCTCTCGCCACATCCGAAACCCAATTGCATGTCAATACCACACCCAAACGTCCTTCTATATATCTGTATAGCAACATAATCACAAGCTACAAAAAGCACGGATCAAAATTAGACGAGTATCTTTTAACCCTTACTCTGACAAGTTGACTTGCTTGTTTCGAAATTTTACCAAAACTTTACCAAGACTTACTTAACCATGCATGACTTCCAGTCAAAAACGTTGTGTACTGAAGTAATAGGTTACTAAATCAAAAATAATTATACTCTGCTTGATTCCATACCTATACGTTATTGGAAGAAAAGATTATTTGTTTCTGTTAGTTTTCTATTCCTCACATGTTTACTATTGTTTCATGCTAAAGTTAAAGAAGACGCTGCATAAATTCTCAATTTTATCAAGAAATTTAAGTGGTATAATAAAATAATTCTTAGTTACTAATAGAGATTCTGATTCACGCTCTAAACATTGATTGTTTACTACATAGGCCTGTATACATATTTCTTGGTGGAACAAGTTTATATCTGGGCCCCGTCTTACAAAGAGTTGATATCAATCGCAACTTATTTACGATTGATATCAATCGCAACTATGTACATAAGAGATAGGAGAATGCAAACTTGCGATTGATTGGAGGACTTGCGATTTATGTGGATCAATCGCAACTCTTTGTATTAAGACAGAGCCCAGGTCTGTGCGTCACATTGTACGTGATACCGGCAGAGCATGAGTTAAGTTCCCACCTCTGCGATAAAAGTACAGCCATTCTTGTTTTGTACCAGAAATGAACTTTACAACAACGTCCTCTCTAAACAAAAGTACAGCTGACTCTAAACGTCGATGTGATTGGTGAGACTGCAATGAAAATACGACCACGACAATACGGAAATAGAACCATGTGGTATGATAATTTCCAACTTCATTTGTGAATGAAATTCCATTGCATTTTAGACATTTTCACATGAACTACGTGGGAAAATTTTAGTTGCGAAACATCCAGGGTAGCGTTTTCTTAATAATAATAATAATAATCATTTATATTGAGCTCATTACGAAATACTTTCTAAAGCGCTTTACTGATGTAATTACCCCGGTCGTCGGATTAATTCACGCACAATGTGCACCATCTCCACTCCTGGGGAGTATTCCTGCCATATGGTCACCGTTAGGGCGTATGGCAATTACTAACCCAAAGGCTTTCTTCACCCTACCAGTTTCTCCGCTGGGTATGGAGTGG
>JAVYIG010010105.1:0-35000 GCA_035222895.1 Strongylocentrotus droebachiensis | reverse complement strand
AACAAATTTTATATTTACATATACATGCATATGAACTCATATAATTTATCTCTACTCGGTATGTCATCAGTAATTCTACTATTTTGTTATTCTTTATTATGATATATGTTTTGTTATGTTTACTTTATATTTTTATTGTATATGCACGGCCACATTGTAAAACAGCTTAACAGCTGAACTGGGCCTTTACCGTGCATAAATAAATGAATCAAATCAAATCAAATCAAATGTAGAGAAATGGGTAGAAATGCTGCTTTCACAGAAACAAAAAAGTACCCAACTTTGGTAGCTTCTAATATAAAAGTTATATTATAATGATACCATATTCATAATTGTGTTTCAACGGACGACTGGGTAGCAGGCTTTTCAAAGAGTTTGTCAAAATCCTAATTTACCAAGTTTGTGCCGAAGCAATGAATGACGGGAAAATGCCATCATGTGTGTGTTATATCTCATTCCAAAAGCAATCGCTCACCCATTTACCTAGACTATTTGGCCATTGAAAATAAAAGGTCTTAAAGCTAAAAGATTAGTTTTAGAAACGCCCCCCTCTCAAAAAATGAAATGGAAGCTCTTTTTACCAATCATGTGAAAGAATATGTTTTGACTAATACATGATGATACAAATTTTACCGAAAAACGGCGATCCAATTGATATATTTGGTAAATTATTATATCTATTTGGACCTGATAGATATCGCGCACGTGTCGCGTAGTCCCATATACATCTTTCTGTGTACAGTGCTTGTAACTTTACCAAGACTGGGCCGAATTTCTTATCATTTGATGATTCAAGAACCTTGCAGTACGCACCAATACGTATTATGCTAGATGATCAACCTTTTCTGATTGATTCCACAACGATTCTTTCACAATGCAATCGCATGACCAGAACTGGTCTTTATCTTTAATATCAACTCAAACTCAAGAAAATGCTTATTACAAACGAAATTCATAATATCGCCCTCTTCGTTATGATAACAAAATTGAATTCACTCGGTTCCCTTATTTCAGATACAAAATATGTTTATTTGGGATGTTATGATATTTTGTTGTGAGTCTAATGTCAATGTCGTTTACTCCATTTCGGTTTCGTTAAGCCTCGGTCACAAATGCCATTACAAACTGCTACGAACGCCGTACGAACGATTTTCAGACAATGGAAATTCGGGAAGGCAATAGAAAAACAGGGAGATTCGTACGAAATTATCGTTCGTACGAACCTTTGTGACCGTAGCATAACCATTGAGTTTTCATTCGCTATTCAAGATTAACACGTAATGTTCCTTGTGCGTGTGAAATGGCGCAGTTGACAGGAGAGCAGAGATAGTTTCGATATCATGAGACAAGAAGATAGTAGGCTGTTCAAATTAATTAAAGTTTATCCTATGGATTTAAACCTTGTTCTGTGAAAGCCTATAGATACATTGCATCATTAAAACAAATTAAGCCCTGAAATAAAATGCATAATTAAACTGTTAACAGGATTTAAGACCAAATGGCCTGATCTATTAGCCCAAACTTGAAACAAGGCGATTTTGACGACACCTTTTAAAGACACTGGTGCTTGACCATCCGTGGCAGAAATATAGGGTATCATTGGACCGACAACAACTTACTTTCTCCATCTTGAAATAGATTTGAAAGACAAATTGGTTATGAATCTTAAATTAGAAGTTACCAAAGTTGGGTAAACTTTTTATTATACGAATTGTATATTTAAAGTAATACTGTATTTAAATGGAAATACTAGTAATGGAAGACAGTATTATAACATCACAAAAATGCAGACTGATCTATATTTAAAAAAAAATGACTCAATGTATACGTCATGTTTATTTAAAAGGAAGAAAAGAAGAAGTAATAGAACAACTTATATGGAAATACCCAGGCCCTCTCCCAGAAGAGGAGAATGTTTTCTCCTCAAGTGACGGGAGAAAGGGCGACATATACAAATACCAAGTTTTAATTGAATTTAATTTATTAAACCATATACATGTAAAAGCAAAACATTCAATAGAAAATAGAATACTTACAACATACAAAATACAAAGCAAACATAAGGGCAAGACCACAAAGAGGAAAGTTACTTATAAATAGGGCCCCCACAAAAAAGAAAACAGTATGCAATTGTTAATTATTCCTGACTAGGGACTTTTAGATTCTGCACGACGAGAACGTTGACTGCTCTTTTAAGGCAATGTGACGTCCTTTTAAGGCACTGACAGTGACGTCACATTGCCTTAAAAGGGCAGTCCACGTTCTTGTCGTGCATAATCTAAAGTCCCTAATATAATACCAAGGAGTACATGTGAGTCTACTATTACATTAGTACTAGTACTACTTGGTGTAAAGATGAAGGTTCAATATAATCTAGTATGATGTAAGTGAAGGCCACAAAAGTAAGGCAGTGGGAGTGGAGTGGAGAGAGAGAGAGAGAGAGAGAGAGAGAGAAAGGGGTGAAGTAGAGAGGAAAAGAGAGGTAGATAGGGGGTGGGTGGTCATCAACATATAACAATATTTTAAGATGATACAACCATTGGCAAATGTGACAAGGTAAATTAGAAGCAAGTTTGCCACAGTTCATACGCAATATAACCGACAGAAAATGTGATATTGGATGTATAAGATCAGTTGTCACGGACTACAATACGTAAAAGCAATTAACAATATAAGTGGTTAAATGATAAATCAATCTAAAATGTCATTATGAAAGAGATGAGGGCAAATATGGTTATAATAAAGAATATTCAAATAAGGATTTGCGACAAAGCTGTTTAAAACAGGATGAAGTTTTTTCTGTTTGTATAGAAGTGGGTCATTGGTTTCATTTCGTCACACCAGCAACATTTTATGAATTATATGAAGAAGTAAGTCTTATTTTGGGTTGATGAAAATGTCATTGTTGACGAGTGACATATGAATGGATATTAGAATTTTAAATAAACTTATTACTATATTTCATATGAAAAATGTTATGTCATACAGGGTACATACAAATTAGAGTATTGAATGTACTCAAATCGTATAAAGGCAACATTTGCATTTAAAAGGCATCGTTTAACAATGTTAAATCTGAGATGCACGGCCCTACGTGTTATCAGTGTCTGTGGTATGGTGTAATATTGAAGCCCTAAACAAATTCGCGCTCCAAAATGATCAAGAAGTGCCTCGAAAAGTAAAAATCTTTGAGTGACCGGTTTTTACCATACTCGTTTTCCCCAATAGACTGTAGTGTTTATATGAAAACCGTTAGGCAAACGCAACATTTAGCTTAGATTTTCGATCATAAATATCTTGATAATCAGACACGCGATCGGCTTGTAAAAGTAATGGGGTTCCTAACTGACCTTAAGGTTTATAATTATCATTGCAGCATGAGCTAAATCCAGGATTTTGTTTCAGAATCTGAGACAAAGTTACCGGATCACTTTAAAGGTAAAGACCAGTATTGGTAACGCCACAATTTCAAAAAATGAAATGGATCCCTTTAGGGAGTGGTATACTTGGATTTTTGCATTTTATGACTTTGATATATTTCTAAGAAACTTTGTTTTTAATATAATATTTTTTCAGATGTGATTTAAGTATTTCCCAAAATATAGTTGCAGTTCTCTAGATGTGGTAAAACAAAGCCATTGTACAGAATATATAAAACATTACTATACCGTGTGAATACAAAAAGTTTACACCTAGAAAATTACTAATTATATTAAAAATCATTTATGAACAGTGAAATAGTATACATCTTATGAAAGAATGTTTTCTTCCTAATCATTTGGCGCAGGTTGATTTTTGCACTCGCTTAAACATTAGGGCGCTTTAGCAACGCGACTGAAGGCAAAGAGGACGGGAGAATTTACTCAACCGAGATTGTCCTGTACTATATGCTCCCGTCTTTATTTGTAACCTGTATATAGAGCGCTTCCGCAAACAAGACGGAAGGAAAAGACGAGGGTAACCGAGCAAAATAATCAATCTGCGCATGTACGAACCAGAATTTTCTCAGTCTTGTTGATTTTCACGACCGCTCTCAGCGTTCGTTCTCTAAACTCGACAGAAGAGTTGTATCGCCGTATAATATACCATTTCCGTAATGTAACCAAATGTATTGCCTAAGCCTTTGTGAAGTGCCTCAATAATTTTTTTTTCATTCACCTGATAACAATAATAGTATTTCAATAGACATAATCCGAAATGCATACATTATTTGATCTCGGTTGAGTGAATTTTCCCGTCCTCTTTGCCTTCCGTCGCGTTGCTAAAGCGCCCTAGTGTCTCTTGGACATCCTAGCGTGAACACGTACCACACACAGATGATACCAAATGATTCGGGATAAAACACTCTTTCATAAGATTTTATGATAACAATTCACTGTTCATAAATGATTTTTAATATAATTAGGATACCAACATAATTTTATTTAGCAAGTGTCCTAACAAAATTCTAATGTATGCACAGTCCAATCCAGAGACTTTTAACACCAAGAAATCTTACCTGTTTTTAAATTGGTTATAACGAGATTATCAATACCAACAGTTGATAAATTATTGGGTACTTTCCTGTTCTTTGACCTGAATATGACGTAATTTGTTTTAGCAACATTCAAATATAATTTATTTACTTTATACCATATTAAAAGCAACTTTAAAAAATTCCCTGTTTACTAATGAAACAAGCATTTGTATATTACTATTACTCATAAGAGCACAGTTCATCGTTGATATATATATATATATATAAGACATAAAAGCGTGCCCAGTACAGATCATTGGGAACACCACAATAACTCTGCTGTAGAGAAGATTTGATACAACATTCAATACAGAAAGAAACAAATATATCAAATACAAGAACATAAAATAAAAACAGAATAAACCAGAATCGACTTAAAAGTACGCTGGTGTTGGACAAGTTTTTTGGGGGAACAGGGACAATTCTCGGCTTAATTCGATTCCGTCATCACAAAAAACAACTTACAAGCACATAACCCATCGATGATAGCAGTATTAAAGGCATTGATTTTATACAAAATCTTTCAGAGTCTTCTACGGCAACCTTGATAACGACAATCCAAAGGTTTTCGGCATCGGAGACGACGAGCACGCCGCCTTACACGACGAGCAGACCGCCTTATACGACGAGCACGGCGCCTTCCACGACGAGCACAACACCTTCCACGACGAGCACTCCGCCTTCCACGACGAGCACATCACCTTATACGACGAGCACGCCGCCTTCCACGACGAGCACGCCGCCTTCCACGACGAGCAGACCGCCTTATACGACGGGCACGGCGTCTTCCACGACGAGCACACCACCTTATACGACGAGCACATCACCTTATACGACGAGCACGGCGCCTTCCACGACGAGCACGCCGACTTCCACGACGAGCAGACCGCCTTATACGACGATCACGCCGCCTTCCACGACGAGCAGACCGCCTTATACGACGATCGAGACGCCTTCCACGACGAGCACGCCGTCTTACACGGCAACCCAGTCGTCCTTGGCTCCTCCTACTACCATTACTACGTCACCAAGAACACGTGTAGAATCAACAATAGCACCTGAAGCCCTTCCTTCACAAAATACAGGTACAGGAATCTGGTCCTTCTTATACTGAACATTTACAGATTAGATTTAAACAAAATAAATATTGCTGAAATTTATTAATATCATTATAATTATCGCTATTGTTATTATTACCATTAACGTTATCATTAATATTTTTATCATTATTATAACCACCATCATGAGTATTACTAATACCATAAGTATCATTATTGTTATTATTATTATCATCATTAGTAATCATAAGTATTATTATTATTAACATTATTGTAAGGTACATGAATAGTTATTTTCTCTTTTCTTTTCTCTCTGCAGGGTCGGTGGTTGGCCTCGGGATAGTGGTATTCCTTTTTGCTCTCTTCGGAATAATCGTTACATTCTTATACATACGAATCAGGTAAATATATCTTGCCATTTCATAGATTGGTGAATGCAATAATAATAGTATACCATATAGCTACTTTAATAAAGTACTTATCACAATCATGTCTATATTCTCTGTCATGGGGAGAGCTAGGAAAGAAAAAGAAAAAAGAATATAGTGAAATATGCTCAGCATATTTACGTAAGAGATCAGTTAATATTGGAGATTGTTTCTATGAAGAAAACGAAAATCGTTTTTAAGTTGTTTTAGTTGTCAACAGTATCATTACAAAAAATATATATTCGGGCATCTTGTTCCATAGCTCTGCTCATGCAACCTGAAAAGAGCGTAACCCGTAGAATTTTGATCTGACGTTCTGTTCGATACGTCTGTGGTAAGCAGTTGGGTCAAATACATAGAAGCCAATTCTTACAGACACTCAAAGGTGAAAAACAAAATTTGAACTCGATTATAGCAGAAACAGTGGTTTGTTTCACAAAGACTGAGATCGACTTCAAGTTGGACTTAAAGGGATAGTTGAGTTCTGTTTTCAGACCGGAAATGCCTTCAAAGTGCATGGTTATTGCTCTTATTCTTACCTATGACATTTATAGTGCCCTTTTAGAACCTAAAATTGCTATGAAGGTCGTTTTAGACCCCAAAATGTTTGAAATTGAGCCAATACGATCATATCAATTCGGCTCCACTTAAAAAAAAACACGGTGACCGTTAATTAATTATTTAATTAAAAATAACAATAAATGAGCCGGCTAATTGTGGGTAATATAAGCAACAAAGAAAATGCCAACAAAAAAGCCAATATCGGCATTGGCTGAAATACGACGTAAAAGGCGTTATTTCGCGTTTTCAACGGTTTTTTCAAAATATCTAATATTTGTGGTGGTACACAAGTATTAAAAATCGTTATATTTCAGCCGTCTCTGAACCGATTTTGATCAAACAAAGATGATTATGTCATTTAAATATTATGTTCTTTCAAGTTTGACACTCAGTTTTTCATTATCTCACAATTTTTTTTTGTGTAGCGCCCTCTGCAACAGAACTCAACTATCCCTTTAAATATGATAGGCCGTTCATGCTAGTGTTTTCTCTCACCATTTAATATTGGCATTGGTCTTTAAAGGGAAATACAAATCATGGTCACAAATCTACAGAATTGACATTTTGTGATAGTTAATTATTGCATGGAAAAATATTATCTAAAGATCATAATGGTGAGTGCAACCAGTGGCATTAATGGCCTGCCAAAGAGTCTATTTTAGTCTTTGTGAAACACTCCTCAGGTAACCAATGTAGTCGCTCTAAAGTAGCTGTGCGGAGGTTTAAAAAAACAAACTTTATTTTCATTATTGCAATAATGAAACTTTGATTGGACAATTTTATCAAAGTTCATTGCTTGGATACATTCGAGGTAATGATTATTAACAATTACAAAAAGCATGAATACAGCCCCGGCACAGAAGAGCTCTCCGAACACTGCTGACATGTTTGACATCATAGGTTGGGTATTTCCTAATGTCCATACGCATCAGGAAAAAGTAAATTGGTGTTCACAGTTTTACGCGTCCGACAAACTTAAAATACAAAAAACACTGTTTTCGGTACTACATTGTGTTCGCAATGCATATTCATGTAAATAATCTCCTGTTAACAATTACATATATTTTTCGTGTGCAGGAAGGAATTTGCTGAGTACAGGAAGAATCCCCCGGCTCCCAAGAGCATTCCTCTTAAGAACATTCCTCTTCAAGATGCCAACTTACCCGAGCAGAATAGATATCACACTGTTGAAACCAAGAGCTCACCCAAACCGGAGCACAGCTTGACGTATGAGAATCATAAGATTGTCGACCAACAGCAACACTTCAATACCAAGGGCCCAAAGCGGGTCATAGATGATGGTGATGAATACGCATATGCGATGGAACTCTATCCGTAGCAGGATTGCCTCCTTTTTTTTCATAACAAACCCGATCACAACTATTTTCGAAAGATCAATATATCAGTTTACGGTTACATCAGTGCGCATGCGCATACATGGGCGCCATTTTAATTGACAAGTAAACAAATCCAATGACCTAGAGGTCAGTGGTATGTATGCGTAAATTGAGATTGCGCCCATGCAAATGATGATGTGCGCGCACAACGCAGCGCGCAGGCAGTGATGTCATCATAATTTGCATGGGCGCAATCTTAATTTACGCATAAATCACTGACCTCTAGAGGTCATTTGGTTTGTTTACTCGTCAATTAAAATGGCGCCCCTATAAACCGTAAACTGGTGTATTCAAGGGAAATTCCAATACACTATTGTATCCCCAATAACAGTCATATTCCGATTACGTCATTGTTTGTTCGTAATACGTTATTGTTTGTTCGTATAAGGATATGGAAATTGCATAACGTTGATTTGTTTGAAAGGTATAGACCTGTTCTGGTCATGCGATTGCATTGTGAAAGAAACGTTGTGGAATCGATCAGAAAAGGTTGATCATATCTAGCATATAAGTATTGGTGTGTACTGCAAGGTTCAGGATTCATCAAAATGATAATAAATTTGGCCCAGTCTTGGTTAAGTTACAAGCACTGTACACATAAAGGTGTATATGGGACTACTCTATATCTATCCAGTCCGGATAGATATAATAATTTACCAAATCTATCAATTAGAAGGCGGTTTCCCGGCAAAATTTGTATCATCACGTATTAGTCAAAACATATTCTTTCACATGATTGGTAATAAGAGCTTCCATTTAATTTTTTGAGAGGGCGCGTTTCCAAAGCTGGTCTTTACCTTTAAAGTAGTAGTTGCTATCATGTTGAGAGCTTATCATAGTTGTAATAATGATACTGGAAAGTGGTGAGCACCGTATTTTTTAAATCTATCATTTATTATTTTTTTGTAGTTTACTTTATCATGAATTATGAATTTCGTTTATGCAAATGTCGAACCGAGTCACACCAAAGATCAAATTACAAGACCATTACAATACCAAACACGATACTGCATTATCTTGACAGACCACAAATCGGTCGATTTTGGATTCGGTTTGGGGTCGACTTGACGTTGTAACTGTGGTACTACGTTTTGGCATTTTGCGGCTGAGACCGATCAGTCTCTTCCAAATAGTATTGAAAACTGTTAAAGCGAACAAGGTATGTCTTTGTAGTTATAGGAGGCTGAACTCAAAACATTATAATACTCCTTTTATGCCTTAAGATTATACTTCTTTTAGAACTCCATTCACCAGTCAGACACGTCTTCGGAAAACCGAGTCCAGTCAAATACTCGGAAAAACGAGTCCAGGCAAATACTCAGAAAGCAGCGAATGACGCACAGTGAATATAGTGCCCTCATCGTTCAATGCGTGGGAGTGTGTACAAAAGGCATGAGGAAAACCTACATTGATATATATTTCCCACAAAATAAAACTGTGGATATAGTTATTTCATATGATTGGCAACTTAATGGTATCTTAACATGGCAAATCATTTTTTGATTTGGTAGTCAATCGACCAACAACATTATTTTTCAAACAAATATTAATCGTCAGTAATTTTACTTTGCAAGATTTTCCCCGTGCCTTTTGTACTAACTGCCTCTTTGTTTGCTCTTTTTCAAGTATTTGCCGGCACTCGGTTTATCGAACTTGTGTCTGACTGTTCATTTGCAGATTTATCTGTTAATTGTGGAAATAACATTGTCATATCTGGTGAGGGTTTATACCTCAGTCACACCGATAAGACCATACCGCCAGACCGACATCAGACCGAACAAGAGTTAACATTACGATAAATGGCAAAGAATTGATCGGTTTGGGGCGGCTTGGATTCGTTTTGGCGGTGTGACTGAGGTATGAAGGCGGTTTCCCAAGGCCGAAAAAGAATCAATACAAACTTCGAATGTTAAACACGTTAAATGCAAGTTTCAATTGAATTTATTGATAGACATCTAAACACACAAGATAGTTATCCTTTGTTTATATCTACAATGACGTAGTATGGGTGTAGCCTTGAGGGAGGGGAGGGGAGGGGGTGACAATATTTTGTTACTGTTAAACTAAATTAAATTGAATTAAATTGATTTAATTCAAACCATTGAAACCATGGAAACCAAAGGTATATAAATATACAATGCCAATGTCAATGTAACATAAATATAAACATGACATGAATTAAAATACATGTTCTACAGCAATATACATGATAAAAAAACAACAGTTTTAAGTAAATGTTGTGTCAAGAGTAAAACTATAAATGACTATTTACAATGAGTTTGTGATCTTTCGTTAAAAAAGTGCCGTAATTTAAAGAAGATACCGACCATTTTCCGCATATACAGTCATTAACAGATTTCATTAATGAATTTCATGTTAAATGTCTGTCAATGGTATTGCTAACAAAATGTCGCTTCCTCCACTTCTCTTAATTCTGCCCCAGATATTTTCAATCTCCCTCTAAGCACGGCCTTTCTTCTACGACTACTAAAGAACATGAAATAGTTTTTGTTGACGCATTGATAGTAAGTTTTTTTGTATCGATTTTAATTTTCAATTACTTCACACTCATCTATATCCAGTAAATGAAAGATCCAACAATAAGGTGAAGGGCGCAGGAGGAAGAACAACAATCTTTTACCCCCACCTCAATTCCCCCTCTATATATTTCCTATTCTTGATTTCTCTCACGTTTTTGTATCCAATCAGAAGGGAACGTTCCCATAGCGACGGCGCTGGTCATTTCATATTTAGACATAAATCCTATCCCCCTAATTTCCCTTTCATCACCCTTTTTTTACATTTCCTTTCCTCTCTTTTCTAAAATTGTCCCCCCCCCCCCTTTTTTCACTTTTGTTTCACCACTTAGAGTTGCACGTGTTCCCCGTCCCCACAGCTTCGCTGTCGGTCATTACATATTTGACATACATCATTATTAGATTCAAATGGAGTACTGAAAAGTTGTTTGTTTAATCATATTGTTCAACCAGAAGCACGATATGAAATTGCATACAACAGAAATGTTTATATTTTCTTCCGATTTTACATTAGAAATGGCAAATTGCATAGCCTATTTACACAAATGAAATGTACATCGTCTCCAGCGTAAAGACAAAGCTAAGCAATTATTTACTGCTATCTTTTTACTTGTATTCACAAACACAGTATCTCAAATTTTGAATAGCTTCTAAGAGATTTAAAAGGGAAAAGTATATTTAAGAAATGGTAGATATAATTGAAAAATGATAGACGACACTTCGTTTCTTTTCACCACTTTCAGGTTAACACTCTGGAATATGCGATCCCTTAAAAATACTACTAAACCGTCTTAACCATACGAGATTAATCCTCTATTTACTCAAGTCAAGCACACATATACTACAATTTAACACTTTTTCAATGATATATACAAAATTTGATAAACGTATACCCCCTTTATATCCTGCTTATAAGCAGGCCAAATTCGTATGGAAACATATTATAACTTTTTGAGTTACACGGTACAAATCGGATTTGTCACTAGTGATGATAGAAATACAAACAATAATAAAGATAATGATGATGTTAATACAAAATTTGATAAACGTATACCCCCTTTATATCCTGCTTATAAGCAGGCCAAATTCGTATGGAAACATATTATAACTTTTTGAGTTACACGGTACAAATCGGATTTGTCACTAGTGATGATAGAAATACAAACAATAATAAAGATAATGATGATGTTAATTATAATAATAATGATAAGAAGAAGAAGAAGAATAGAAGAAATGATAATAACCAGGGTATGGTCATCATTATGTTTTCTCATGAAAAGAATAACATCAATGATGGTGATGATGATGCTGAAAATAATAATGAAAATAATAACAATCAAAATAAAAACAGTTTTAAATAACATCTCATATTTACTCAGGGACTGTTCTCCCTTAGGAGCTGGCAATAATATGTATATAGTATGTTCGGCTAGGAATAGCATATTAAATGGTAGTAGAATTCATGAAGCAAGACATTTTTTCAACTAAAGATAACAATTTTACACAATGGCCTACCCCTTGTAGAGCATCGTCCGCTTTGTCTTGGATTAAACTGTTCCAGACTGAGCGGGCGTCACCACGAAGCAACACCGTATTTCAATTAAACGTGTCCAAAAACGCACTTGCCACATCAACCTGGGTCGTTATAGGCCGGTTTACTACCACATCTAAATCTTATGCATAATTGTTAAACAAACTCGTTTTTTGACAACCTGAAATCTTGTCTGAGCCTTGCTCAACATAGCAACAGTGCAGACTGAATTCCACGAATGTTGGTTCATGCATTAATAAAAGGTTAGTGGAAGACCTCTTCACTAAGTCGCAAAAAAAGAGACATCCATACATTTGAATATGTTAGTTAACCGGTCTATAACATGCGTTACTCAAAATAACATGCTACAAATCAATTGCAGCTACCAACTCTTGATGACAGGAGGAACAGTAGTCTCTGTGTCTCATTCGCCAAATCTAACATGTTAGCCTATGGACGTTTTTTGAAAAAATCGTTAAACGAAAAGCACATCCACCCCGACGTACGTTATTACTAGCTCTTTCATTGGAGCCCACATGTCTCATTGAATTTTGAAAGTTCACCCACCGTAATTTTTCAAAATAGGTTGCAAGCTCGCCATTGCCTATAATACACATGTGAAACAAGTCGAACTTTGGACTCAGTCTGCCAAGCGATTGTAAGATTATAGGTCAAGCACACGAAGGATAAGAAGCATGAATTATCAATTATCACTTCTGCTATGTTCATTATGTCCATTTCATCCAACCCCCCACCGTAATTTTTCCATTTAGTAAAAGCAAACATTTTGCCGAGTTTAGCCAAAACATGAATATTCATGAACGGTCAGACAATACAGCCTTTTAGTACGTAACGTATAGTGAATGGGAATGGGCGATGATCCGTCCAGGAGGTAGAGGTCAGTGGTTTGTGCTGGCAATGTTCACGCGAGCGAAAATGAGACAATCGGAGCAATATGTTACCCCAGAAACAGCATCAGATAAAAACACAGTTCCGAAAAATTTCTCGTTTTCATTCCGTATGCTATGTATACGTACTTGCGGTTCCAAAATCAATATGTCATACATTTTCATATGATGTCTTACATTCATATTATATTCCTTATACTCTCCCTCCTTTTCCAGAATACCAAATTCAATCAATCAATCGATTAATCAATTTCATGTCATTATGTTAAATAGGAAAGTTTCCATGTATTTACTATATAGACCGATAAGGGTTTCTTGTCTCGTCTCCCAGCCTTGGGAGACATCCAATAGCATATCACGAGATGGTTTAAAGTCCTATGTAATGAGACAGGTACACGGCCGTCCCTGAATTAAAGCGGGAATGTTGTACCAATTATTTAGTATTCTCGATGGCCCCCAGTAAATGAATGGCGGCCGACATGTCCATGTTGAGCTCTCTGAATCAGTTGTATACGAAGAGGGTCCCTCAAATCAGTTCTCCACCCCGAGTATCTCTAATCGCAGTCCACCACCAGAATTCCATTGCGTGGGATGCACTCGGATGTAACGTGCTCTTACTGGTTTAGGAAAAAGTGTCGTCAATAAAGAAGTCTTATCGAAGTTCCCTGGATATGTCTGCAAACAAGTCAAAACGAGGATACATTCCTTTAAATAACAACTAAAGGTGAACTCCAAAGAGTCCAGGTGACTAGCAGGTATTTCATAGCTACTGTTCATAACAGA
This sequence comes from Strongylocentrotus droebachiensis, assembly GCA_035222895.1. Taxonomy (NCBI): domain Eukaryota; kingdom Metazoa; phylum Echinodermata; class Echinoidea; order Camarodonta; family Strongylocentrotidae; genus Strongylocentrotus; species Strongylocentrotus droebachiensis. The sequence goes on along the minus strand of JAVYIG010010105.1, from coordinate 21,281 downwards.
AACATATTTTTCGAAATGTTTTGAAAGAAGAGAATAGAATTAAACATGTTCATGTCAAAAATCGCCGAAGAACAGGGAATATCGGGTGCCGGAATATCATGTTTTTTCTTTAGAAACACTATTTTTCTGGAGAATATTTCGTATGCGTTTGATTCCATTTCAAATACAGTCAGACTCAACGTTGGAAAACAGAATACAGGCAAATACTCGGAAAATAGGGGAAAACGCACAATGAATATAGTGCCCTCATCGTTTATTACGTAGCAGGTTGTACAAAAGCCATGAGGAAAATATTTCAACGTTAACCTGTTGTTGATAAAAAAAAATTTAAAAAATCTATTGATACACTTATTTCATACGTCTGCCATTTGGAAGGTTCCTCACATGACTAATCCTTCATGGGATTTGATTTGAAGATGGTTGAACCACAGCAATATTTTACAAAAATCTATATCGTCAATATGTTGAATTGACTGCAAAAGATTTCCCCCATGCATACTACCTCGCATCAAACTTGTGAGGGTGCTTTATTCACTGAACGTAATTAGCTGTCTTCAAAGTTTTTGCCTGTATTCGCTTTTCGGAACTTGTGTCTGACTGATATAACTCCCGCTGTAGCCATAAATGCCACCATACTCGGGTATCAATGTACTCCTCCGTTTCGGAGCTATGTAGGTTTTCAGAACAAGTGCAAACTATGATTTTCTGCACTCAGATTCAAGAAAAAGAATAGACAGACGCACACCTTTCTCCTTCTTCTTCTTCTTCTGCTGCTTCTTCTTTTCGCGAGGTGTTTTTGAAATTTGTTTTAAAATGAAAAGTAGTGGATTTGGACATGGTATATTCTTATGTTATCTTCTTCTTCTTCTTCAGCTATGCGAAGCAAATAATTTATGTTTAAAATTCAATGCATATTAACTCATTTCTATGGGCATAGATGGATTCACATATCAGACAAAAAGTGATAACGACCACCCCACCCTGTATTGCTATAACAAAACAAAAATTGCCAGCTAATTGCTGAAAGTCTTGATTCACCAAATCAATCCTTTGGAAACATCATTAGGGACTTTTAGATTTGCCGAACGACAACGTGGATTGATACGATCGACGTCCTTTTAATGCACTGCCTTGAATGGACGTCACACGTATCAGTCCACGCAAATCTAAACGTCCCTATTACCGTGATTGTAAATACTCACTCTGCGCGATCCACATTCTCTTTCCAATGCAAAGGTCCATACATTGTTGTCTAACGAATGGGAAATCAGGAAAGATGTATATCGTCGGTGGCTATTAGGACTGCCTTGAGTTATGACACCGGTAACATTGCAATCCTTTCCTAAGTCGACCTGGGATATGATTTAAACAGAGTAGGTTTTGGAAAAATTGAACTAGTCACATTAACAATTATGGAAAAGATCGACAATCTAACTAATTTATGCATATGTTAACGAAGTGTCACTGTATACATGTATGTACATTCATTTTTGTATATATATTTATATATATATCGCATAGAAATACAACGTACAATCGATCAGACAATCTTTAGTCGAGTTATTAAACTGTTGTCAATGTCTCTCCAGTGGATACTTTCTGTACAGCCCAATACGTTCAAGTACACTTGCGTAGTGAATTTTAAAACACTTTGACCATGTTGACTACGGTGAAGTTTCATAAGATACAAAAAGTTATAACTTTCTCATGAAGTAGAAACCAACATGAATATATTAATAGTTATATCCCAGACATGGTATTTACAATAAAATTCAGTGTGTGGGTGATTGGTACAAATTGCTCTCTATAACGTAGAGTAATTATTTAGGTAATTTGGACGGGGTACTTTTTGTCAAGGCATTTTGTGATTGTGTGTGTTCACTTTGACAGTAAATGTAGGGTTCCTCCCCCCCCCCCCCCTCCACTCTATATAATATGTTCATCTGCATTAATAGGTAGGAGAGGACCTAAAGCCGTCGGTCCTCTGGTTGCTTACTAACAAGAATTTATGCTTTCTTAGCAGTAAGGTAAAATAACCACCACAACTACTACTACTACTCCTACTAATACCGCTCCCGTACTGGATCTCTGATTTGCCCATCTTAAGCCAATGGTATGAATGCATTTATTTTTTCATGGTACAGATTAAAATATATGTATGGAAACCGATATATTTATTCGAAATAAACACGAAATAGAGTTCTTATTTTAGGATTGAGATGCACTTTGATTTGTACTTTCTTGGTTAACCAATATCATCTTGTTTTGGGTAAATACGACCTAACCATATCATTCTCCAGGATTTGGCATAGTCTTCATCCATACCAGTTCAGACCAAGCATTGAGCGTGTTTTACAACAGACTTCTCGGTTTCGTGTGGTTTCAAACATGTTTGAGGCCGCAGCTACTTTCGTGCAGTTTTAAAAAATCCTGATTTTGGTAAAACCTTTAAACATATATTACCCGTGAGCCTGATGTCTAATCGACGGGGATTTTCAAACATGATACAATTTACAACAGGTAAAAAACCCAGTTACCATGGGTACGCAAGCCTGCTTCAAAGCAAAGACTGCAAACTGAAAAACTATGGAGTCAGTCAAAGCCGTTGACTTAGGCAAGGCGCTAACAACAAGATCTGACTGAGACCCCGTTTACGGTGAGCAAAAAGGCCGGGCCGGGCCGGGCCGAGCCGCGGCCGGCCTAGCACTGTAAACGCGCAAAAGGCCAAATGCGAGGCCAAAAGTGGCCGCGCATTCGGCCCTGCTATGGAGGTAGTCTTGGCCGCCGCCAGGCCCGGGCTTTTCTCACTGTTAACGCACGCAGGGCCAAATGAGCGGCAAACTGTTACCCCGAAATTGAAAGTTCGCCGTGTATACACCGATTCGGGCGACTTCTGGTGGAAGTGCGCCCTCATAAGGTGACGCCATAACTGGGGGGCGTCTGACTGCAGCTGTTGGGAAGAGTAGAACTAACGAATACTTCTGCCCTGTAACAAACTTATTCAAATCTACATCAGTGTAGATCTATAGCTTATAGCAGCTATTTCATGCTCTCTGTACTGTCAGCTGGATCGGAGAAGCCCCCCAGTTATAGCGCCGCCACCGGCGGGCAGGTACATAAAACCCCCAAACCGAATCGGTGTATAGGAAATTGGGGAAAAGATTTACTGCAAAAGACGCATCCCGCACGCGCGACCGGATCTGCACTGTGACCCCCCGGCGCGCCCCCCCCCCCCAATAATCGTTTGTTTTAGTGTCCCTTTATATAAAGGGACACTAGTTTGTTTACATGCAGAGCGCCACTACGACAAAATATTGAAAGGTTACAATTTAGGTCGCGGCCGAGCCAGCCACTGTAAACGCACAAAATTGCGGGGCCGAGTAGGCCCGGCCCGGCCCTGGCCCTTTTCTCACTGTAAATGGGGTCTAACATCCAATTTTGGAAGAATTTCCAATACCTTCTGATGTGATCATTTAAACGTGTACATTCTTAATGATCGGGGCTCTCAATAGTCACATGATTTATCAAAAACACATTCTAACTTTCAATCAACTTCAAGCTTTCTTCAAGGAAGAAAAGCTAAATCGGCTCAAAATCGCATTGACGTCAGATCAGAAGTGCGATTGTTTACGATTTCATGCCGGCCCGGGTTTCTACTCTGAATAAAACGCTAACATTCACTTTAATTCCGGGTGTAGGTTTCCTTATCAGTGTATGGAACATAAATATGTAAGATATTTACATTGTATATATTTCCATATCTAAAATAATCAGAATTTCTTCGCAAAGTTAATGGCAGGAGGATCGTATAGTGTGGAATGGGCATAGAAAGTGTTATGTTATTCAGTTGTGTTGTCTGGTACGGGAAGTGTAGAAAGAAAGACTTTTTCAAACGCCAGAGAATCACCAAACAAGCAGGGAAGATCACGAGTGAAATTCAGAATTTGAATGTCACATGCGAGTCCAAAATTATTCTAGAACTAAAACAAATTATGAAAAACGGAAATCATCCACTCTTTCCATACTAAGTTTTTATGCGTTCTTGTAAACGACTTCGTTCAATGAACTGTCGTACTCAACGTTTGCTAAATTTATTTGTTCCTTTCTCGATCCGCAAATACAATCAAATTGCTACCTGAATTATATATTCTTCTTTATTTCTGTAATATTATTTTTGTTACGTTTCCGGGCCTTCTCATTCACTCGAACATATAAAATAATTCACTTATTTTCTTTTATATTCTGAAGAATTTTCCATGTCAAACTATACGATGTATTATGTATGTAAACTTATTTGGATTCTGTGTACGTTTGTAAAATGTGAGCAAAACAAATTTCCAATATTGGACAATAAATTGAAAATGAAATGCTGTAGTACATTAATTTTGTAAAGCGGTACATCACCTTCATCCATCTATTTTGATCACTTTGATGTTGATCACTTGTGGACGCAACCCACACGCCACCGGCTTCCCAATCCATGCCGATGGCATTCAGCCTCCCGCCAAATGGATTGGATGAATAGGTGAGACTACTGTCCGGTATTCTACTATCTTCGACCCCAAGCCTCTCTCCGACGACAGGAGGGGTGCAGCCCAGCTGAACATCGTGGTTCATAGATGCTGTCAATACAAAAGAGATGATGACATAATTATGACAAATAATAATTATCACCATTACTACTATTACTATAATTACAGATGCTACTACTACTGGGCCTACTTCTTTTTCTACTTCTACTTCTACTTCTACTACTGCTACTACTACTATTACTACAAACTATCTCATGTACTACTTCCATTATTGTTATTGGGTGATCTGCCGCGAAGCATGGCAGACCATCTAATGATTTCGTTAGAATTTTATTTTCTTTCTTTTCCTTCTATTCTTTCTGTATAAATGGCCAAGCGCATGAAGACAGTCATGCAAATGTCAGACGACGATCTGATTCCTCTACACCGCCTCCTGCTTCAAGGGGGTACATCACCTGCGGCTCAATATTGTTGCTGGCCTCGTTGTTGAGATGCAACACAGAAACCTATCTTCTTTCCTAGTATAGTCCGTTGGCTGGGCTTTGCCCATCGAGCGCAAAATCGGCTGAGCAAATAACACACCCTCAACGTTCAAATGGAGACAGTCCTTTTATTCATTTCGACAGGTGTATTTTCGGGGATCGCGCGATTGGTGGAGAAATCTTGCTCTGTGTTGACGCGTACTCGCGGGGTGGTGTGGGGGGGGGGGGGATGATTAAAGAAAAAATATGTAAAAACGGACTACTTCTTTCCAGGAACTATTCGAACCTGTAAATCACTTGAAACATCAACACTTTTTCAAACTTACCTATGATTTCATTGAGAGGTCCGTACCCGTAGAGCTCCAGCCGAAGAGCGATCCCTACGTAGCTGTATGGTGTGATCCGAACTGAGCTTGCCAACATTGGTACCACGAAGGCATTGGTCACTGGGATTTCTCGATTATAACTTCCTGGAAACATCTATTGATATTTTATTTATCTCAGGTATCAAGTGTCTACATAAGCCATTATTTGATTTGATTTGATAATAATAATAATACTAATAATGATAGTAATGATAATGACAATTACCATAAAGAATAAAATTGATGATAATCATGATAGTAATAACAATAGAAACAAAAATAAGAAGAATTTCGATTTTACAAGGAAAGCTTCATAAAATACCAACGCTGTTCCTCCTTAGGACCCTGCATTTGAATTGATTTATTCCGGTATCATCATAGGCCTAATCATTCCATAATTAACATGCACCAAAAAAGTAATATATTCGTTGTCACACGGAAATAAGTTAATTGAGGTAAATAACGAATCATTGTTAACCAAAATGTATAGATTGAAACGGAGGGGCATGATGTAACGAGACAAATGCGACTGCGTCTCCTTTATTTCTCCGCCCTACATTCATTGAAGGAAATATAAGGATTTATTCTTGACATATCACGATGAAAAATAAAAAATAAAACTATAATAAAATGTCAATCGACAATCGGAGAACTCACATCACCCCCATTCTCAAAACTCTTCAATGGCTCCTGGTATGTGACCGAATCATTTTTAAGTTGTTGTTGCTAGTTTTCCATTCCTTGGATGACTTTGCTCCTTCCTACGATATCAAGTTGATTGTTAAGTATAAGCCTACAAGACATCTTCGTTCATCTCAATCCTCCTTATTAGTTGTCCCTAAGACGCGCAGTTCTTGGGGGGATAGGTGAGCCTTTTCTCATTCTGGTCCGTCCCTTTGGAATAAGCTGCCACTTAATATTCGTAACTTAACTGCCCTCCATGACTTCAAAGTTGCTCTAAAAACCCATCTCTTTCTAAACAGTGCTATTTAATTATTTCAATGTACCGGTAGCGTAACAATTTGTGTTGTCTTAGTTACTATAAATATTCATATTATTATATGATCTTGACCTATTAGCCCCAAAATGTTTTTGGATCATCTTCCTATATTAATACAGTCACTATGTTTAGATTTTGCGATACCAAGGCTAACAAAAAAGTAATTTCAGAAATTTACCTATGTGACCTTTGACCTATTTACCTTAAATCTAATGTTTAAGTCTAATACCACTAACGGTTTTTAAGATATCGCGATAACAAGGATACAACCTGTAATCTCTATGACCTTTGAACATTGACCTACTTACTGGTTTTAGCCGAACTACAAATGAGCATTCAAGGAATTGCTTCCGACCGGGTAACCATTTACTGCGCCTGGGTTGAGAGCGGCAAGTGTAGATTGATATCTTGCCAGAGGATATAAGTGCCGCAGAGGGACTCAAACCGCAAACCAAGTGATTCACAGTCCAGCGACGTACCAACTAGACCACACTATGAATATGACAGACAAATAAAGCGGACAAAATATACAGTTCCTCAGGTAGACAAAGGAACATCCCTTCACTGCTATTATGTAAAAAGTGAATATGCATGTGACACCTGTTCTTAACATTTTTACATAATAGCAGTGAAGGGATGTTCCTTTGTCTACATGAGGAACTGTATATTTTGTCCGCTTTCTTTGTCAGTCATGTTCATAGTGCCATGAGACCTCTGCCAAAACTGTTTTGTGATTGTTTGTATCCCCTCTCTGTACGACATATTCATGTATGTGTTGTTGGAATGTATAATAAATGCAAATTAAATAAGAAAACAAAAGACTTTTTATAACCGATTCAAATTCATTTCATTCAAGTCTGATCAATGTAATTAGGAAGCTGATGTTAAACATGCATTAATTCCCACGGGTTGGTTGTTCCATACTTATTTTTCAACGAGAGATTGTTTACAATAAGTCAATCGAAGATATAGCCTACCTGTATTTCTCGGGAATACAAGTCGACATAGTTATACCGATCCCCACTGCTTGTACCAAAGGAAATAGTGTATGACGTAGTCCAACGATAAGGCGATGGGCCCCCTTGGATGGCGATGCCCGTTACTACATAGCTTGATTCAAACTGGACGTCGACCCACTTCGGGTTTGCCGCATTCGGGACCCAACCAGACGGGCCGTTGAGACGGGCATGCTGAGTGCAATAAGATGTCGAATTAATACAACCAGAAGAGGTAATAGCAGAGTCAGGAATAGTGCCTCTTTCAAGTCCAAGTGGATCACCGAGTGGATTACACATGAGTTCTGAACGTAAAATATAAAGGACAATAACATCGAGTTTTAGCCTCGAAGGATGGGTATTATTACAGATATCGTTACCACTTTTTTTGTTTTTTTTTTGTTTTCTTTATTCAGATTATCATGTACAAAATGATAAAGAAGTACATAATTGTTCTTACAGTATAAACATAGTACATTTTCACATACATTATAAACACAGACATATTTTCAAAATATTTTTCATAAGTTTCCAAACTAATGTTGTACATATTCAATAAAGTATACAAATTGTAATACAATACATCACTACTGTGATGTATTTTTCAATTGCGCCATCTTTCGGTGAAGGCGTGTACAGGGCTACATAATTACGGAGTGATTTCTTCTTCCTGTACCGAAGCATTATCACGCGCCCGTCACGCAGTTGGTGAAGCATTGTGGGACATGGCTGTCGACACATGGGGATATTGTGAGCAGCAGGTGGCAGTATACGTAAATCTGAAGCACTGTCAGCAAAATATATCATTATTGTCCCGGTCATCGGATTCATGTTTGCACTCCCACAATGTATGCATAATACCCACTCCCTAGGGATCATTCCAACAAGGCAGCATGTTAAAGACGCTTTAACGTTGTTCAGCAAACTACAATGACTTTCGTATCCTATCCTACCTGGTACAAATTTAACATAGAGTGGAGAGAAGCAATGTAGGTTTTTAAAGTTCTTGCTTCAGGACTTCAGGACCGCCATGCCGGGGATCGAACCGACGGCCTATGCATTTCCAGTCAAGTGTTTAAACCACTCGACCACTATGAGGCTTACTCACCCGGACAGCAGACGACTGCTATGTTCTCCTCATTCACAGTCTCCATCGTCTCATTGTGCCAGCAGTCGGTAATATTTGTGGTATTCGGTGGACATATCACTGCTGCAGCTTCGACATTGGCGTCTATGGACGAGGCATTGTATTGCACTCCGCTTACAGTGGCAAACACGCCTTATGAAACCAAGTATAAAATAGAAATTCATAAATATACATCGCTGAATTTTCATATATGGTTTAACTTTTCATCCAAATAATGCGATAGATATCATTATGGCCACGTATCCGCAATAACTTGTCATTACTTAGCTCAGCAATTTAGTTCAAGGCATTAAGCCAAGAGATACCTTCAATACAAAATTATTAAACGATATTCTGCGGGTTATCATCAAGTTTTAAAAACCTACAACATACACAAGAGAGGGAGAAAAGAGCCGTTATGTTAAGTCTAAACATGCCACCCAGAAAATACTGTGCCAGATTGTATTTACCATGGGATAGATCAGACTGTCCGTAGTGCAACATTAATCTGTACCAATGTTAAAATAGTTTTCATTGAGCTACTGACGACTTGAAAATTCATAATTTTGCAAAGCCATACTAATATTCCACAAAGCAATCATTATGGCAAAGGGTGCATTAGTGTGGCAAATGGGAGATCGTGCATTGAGGTTAACAAAGAAATCGAAGTTGTCTGTGAATGTAGAGCAATCCAGCCGTATCTCGAAAGTATTGGTTTATGTTTTTTAATGGTTATGTCTATGGTTATTCATCCAAACAAGCAAATTGTACAATTCGCCATTTGCTGTGATTTTTTTCTAACAGGCATACCTTCGAACCCGAGATATCGACAGATCAGGTCAGATGAGTTTTTGTTCCAGTGCTCTTGGTGAATCCGCATGAACTTGGTAGGATTGGAGCGAGTTGTGAAAACGATTCGTCCTTCGTTTTGGTTTCCTCCAACGAGTTTTAAGGTGTGGATGAATGCATCTGGAAAGGCAATTACATTTTTGTGTTAATCAATCTAAGACAATCTCAATAGCCTTGTCCTATCACTCACTCAGTTGAGGTTACTGGAATGCATTAAAGGTAATACAAAGTTTTGGTATGGGGTCATGAATTTTGGTTCAAATGAACATATTGGAAGCATATGCGATCCTACAATATTCAGTGATCGTTGTCGCGGTTGAAATCGAGTATAAAGTTATGAAATTGTAAATAATACACTCTTTATCTTGTATAGGTCCCTCTCAAGTTCTAATTAAGCTATAAAACAATGTAGTCTTGACTAAAATCGACCGATTAGCTATTCCCGTTGGGAAATTCTTTATCACAAATGCATATTCTGAGACTTTCATCGTCGCAGCTACCATTGTACGGCTCTAAGTGCTATTTGAAATGTACCAAAATTTACCTGGAGCACCGGTACATTTTTATATTCAATTTTTTTGAAAGCAAAGTGTTTTAGGGGCTAAATTTCCTAGTGCTTATAATAAATCCACAGGGGCATCCAAATATATCAAAATTGTAAAGAATCACCATCCACCCAATTTTCAAAATTTACCAAAATTTAGTATTACCTTTATTACTACAATGGCGTATTCCACTAATGATGTCTGTGAGATATACGAAAAATGTTTGGAAAAATGTCCTTGCTTTGATTTATCTAAACTCTTTGCGATCGTGTCAGAAAAACAAAAGTTACACGATATAAGAAGAACCAGAGAAATGGGTTCTGGAATGTCACAAAACGAAAAATCCTTTCTCCAAAGGTTGAAAACGAAGCGTCATTTATGACTGAAGTAGGACTGGGTCAGCGACTGATGTGATATTTGACGGACCTCGTCAAAAAAGGAAGGAACTTGCTAACTGTAAGATCAATATTTAGACTGCAGACCTTAGAAATAATCAGAATAGGATCACTGCCAAAAGAGCGACAAGGGAGGTAACATTTTTGGAGAAATTAACCGGTTTCCTTTGCAATTTTTTTATTTCCTTTTGTTCTTCTTTTATTTTATCCCACTTTTTCATCGTGAAACAATGGGGGCGGCATCCCCGAAACCCCCCCCCCCGCCCACCCCCGAATATTACACTTACCATACTCGCACCTGTCACCACGGTAGCCATCTAAGCAGGAGGTACAGTTAAATCCTGTATCGGTCTCCTCACAAGTTCCTCCGTGAAGACAAGGACCAGAGAGACAAGCTCAATTTGAAATGAATGCGAGAAGGGAACAAAAGTTAATCGGCTATAAGAAGGGCATAATTTTTTATTTTTTTTCAATAGCATTTATTCATAATTTGAAGACTTTCATTTCACATTCATATCAAAATATCAAACAAAATCAGATAATACATTAGGAAGTCTAAACAAAGGTTTACCAGTACATTTCCTGTTAACTTCTAGTCTTTTAAAATGAATAACAAGTGCCACATTTCTATAACAAATTATCCCACAGCCAATCAGGTGCAATGATTTCAGTAGCTTATAACAGTCACTGTTATTTGTTATTAATATCAAGTTTTATGAAAAAGGACCAAGGTCATCGTTTGTGTAACATGGTCTTAAAGTGTAACACGGTGCTTATTAAAGGCATCGTTTAACAATGTTAAATCTGAGATGCACGGCCCTACGTGTTATCAGTGTCTGTGGTATGGTGTAATATTGAAGCCCTAAACAAAATTGCGCTTCAAAATGATCAAGAAGTGCCTCGAAAAAGCAAAACAAATCTTTGAGTGACCGGCTTTACCATACTCGTTTTCCCCAATAGACTGTAGTGTTATGAAACCCGTTAAGAAAACGTAAAATTTGGTTTCGATTTCCAATCATAAATATCTTGATAATCAGACAGGCGATGGGCTTGTAAAAGTTAGAGGGGTTCCTGACTCACCTAAAGGTTTATAATTATCATTGCAGCATGAGCTAAATCCAGGATTTTGTTTCAGAATCTGAGACAAAGTTACCGGATCCCTTTAAGGGCACATGTTATATATAAAGGACAAGGGGGCACTTATCTGAAGGGAAAAGGCCACTTATTAGAAAAGAACAGAAGAAAGGGTCAAAATAAAAATGGCAATTATCAGTGGTAACAATGGGACATTTCTCGCACCTAAAAAGGGGCACTCACCAGAAATGAAGAAAAAAAAAACACTAATGAGAATGGAAAAAGGGGCACTCACCAGAAATGAAGGAAAAAAACACTAATGAGAATGGAAAAAGGGGCACGTATTATAACGGAACAGGGGCACCTCTTGAGTTTAAATAGCGGCAATTATCAGAAATAAAGAAGACACAACTCAGAGGTGGCAAGGGGCACTTATAAGAAGGCCGGTGAAACGGGCACCTACAGTATTAGAAAGAAAAATGGGCACGTATCTGGTTAAAAGTAAAAGGAGCAATTTTCTTATGTAAAAAGAAGCATTATGGGGGTACTGCTATCCTCCCGGAAGCGCCGCTTATGAATATTTTATGAACAAATGCGTGAATGAAAGCATGAATGAATGAAAAGGAAAGAATGAAAGAAAGAGTGGATGGTTGATTGATCGGTTGATTGATTTCGGTTGATTGATTTGTCACAACATTTCGTATTTCAGGTTCACCGTTTCATTTAAAAAAATTCTCATTCTCCCATTTACTATAGTTTGTTTTCCCTCTGTCAATTCATCAGGCATGGGATCTGTGGGTGATAGGGTTCATGCAGCAACCCTAGATGAATATTTTGGGTAAACCGTCAAATAACGAATTACCGTCAACACCCCCCCCTCTGTTTTAAAAGAAAGAAACCGAAGTGAAATTTTAAGATTAGAGAAAAAAGTAAGGGAAAGAGAAGAAGATAGTAGGAAAAAAAATGGTATTAAAAAAGGGGGTAGATAAAGTAAAAAGAATTGAAGACATGGCATCAATACTATCTTGCTCCATTCCCCTTTTCTTTCGTTTTCCTTTCTATCTTTATTTTTCTTGATATTTATTTCTTTCTTACGAATATTTTCATCCGTTTCTTTCCTCCTTCTTTTCCTTTGGGTCTGGCCTAAAGAGTACTTTGAGTTAAACAAATGAGTCTGGAAATTAAGAAATTCGGTCATGAATATCTCTTGACAAACCGATGTTTGGTATGACATGTAAACAAATGATTTTTGTGCGTGATAGATTTGTATGCGTGCTTGTCAAAAACACATATAATTCATGCAGTCTAGGATCAATATAGGAAGTTGACCATGCATTGCTTCGCGCTTTGCGCATTAATTTTGCGCATTAAACGTCATGGTATCCAAACACGGCGTTTGGCAGGACTCCTTTGTTTTCATAGATCGTTGATGGATGAGGGTGTTTTTGCTGCATTAAAGTTAATACAAAGTTTGGGAAATATTTCAACAGGATCAGATCATGAAATTAAAATTTGCATTACCATTGTGAAACCTAGTGTTAGAACACTCAACTCTAAAATAAAATTAGGCTCTAAACCGCTTTGGATTTGGAGAAATTAAAATATAAAAAGAAATTTGGTTTCGCTCCCTCTCAGTTCGAAAATGTTATCCTTATTTACTTGAATCTCTCTCTCTCTCTTTTACAATTTGTGTATTGGATAAAATATAGCTCATGAACCCATTAAGGAATGCTCTATCCTATCGTTCTCTAATAAACTCTAGATTGTGATTATGTTACACCTTACTATAGCGACCGAGCATGCAGCATGGTCGAGTGGATACGTCGCCGGACTGTTGATCGCAAGGTCCGCGGTTCGAGTCCCGCCGCGGCGGCACTAATGTCCTTTGGCAAGACATTGATCTACATTTGCCACACTCAACCCAGGTGATGTAAATGGGTACCTGGCAGGAATTAATTCCTTGAAATACTGGAGCGCTGTATAAACGGCAGCTAGGCTAAAGCCGGGGTAATAATAAATGCGCCTCAGAATAGAATCATCTAGATAGACGGCGCTATAGAAATTATTATTATTTTATTTGTAAGTTTACCTAGGGCGAGTGGGTTGTCGGCGAACTTGTACTTCTGACGGTTTCGTGAAACGCTGCCCTGTATATTAATTTAATGCATACGCTTTTTTCAAACAAAAGACTCTCTTGACAACAAAAAGCTTGTCAGACGCCAGCCCGACATGGCAACAAATAATATATGCAAAGCGGATTCCATCCATACAGATGTCATTATTCATAGCAGGTGAATGGAGCGGCTGGTAGACAGAGGGCAGGGATAGAAACATTCGTGAATTGAAAGACATTACAGTATATTAAGCAGGTCTATTCGAATCAATTTATGATACTTATGATAATTCCGAAGGTTCGTATTCCCCCTCTTTACTTCTTTTTTCCCTAACATTCGCAGAGGTTTCATATCTTATACTGTTACAGGGAAGGGATACGATGCATTCCTACGAGAATAAAAGGTACATCGCTTTACTTGTGAATGACATCTTGAGTAGAAGATAACTTAAAAGATAATGGGATTTCAGGGACAAAATATGTCACTATTTAATATACTTGGTCATAAACTCATAATTGTAATTAACCAAGGAAAATACACGGGAGCGATGGGCGATTCGCCCCTGTGACATGTGACCTACATAATCGCCTCCGTCAGATTGCTCACGATTATTAATTTTGCAATCGCCCCGTATCTGCTGGAGCTAGAGGCGATCGCGCAAAGACCGAAACGTGGAGAAGTTTATCGTTGTGAAAATCGTGAATCTTCTGAAATCTGGTGATTCCAGAAGACCAGCAAATAATGAACTTCAACCAGTAAATCAACCGAAAGCTAACATTAGTAAAAGGAAACCTGTTGGCAAGGAGCCGACTGTACGGGCTTGGACCAGAAATTCCGTACTGCGGGAGGAGATCTGACCACTAGCTGCATGTTATAACTTGTAAAGTTGTAAGAGGGAAATAATGCCGACTATTAATGATAATGATGAAATAGCAAAGAATTTAGGAGTATCATGGGTACCAATTCAATGGAAATTTGTATTAAAAAAGAGCCCCCGTCAGTACTAAAAAAGAGCCCCCGTGGATACAAAATAATTTGAGCCCTGTAATTAACTGTGGTAATCTGGACGGGATATAGGGCATATACTTCAAATCCCCTTTCTCACGTTGATTTAATTTTTCCCTTGCCCCCCCCCCCCCCCCCCAAAAAAAAAAAAAAAAAAAAAAAAAACACGTCTGTGTCTGCATTTGAGGAATCTGGCCGTTTGGCGAAACTATTTATCTACATTTGCTACACTCTATCCAGGTGAGGTAAATAGGTACCTCTCGTAGGATACATTCCTTAGAATGCTCGAGCACGGTTATGGCAGTAGGACCTAGTGCTAAAGCAACGTGTCAGACATGAGTGCTATACAAGACCCCACTGTTATTATTATTATAAATATTATAATCATTATAATATATAGGTTCTTTTTCATTCTCGCCCTCTGTCTCTCTCTCTTGTCAATCTTTCCCCATTCTCTCTCTTTCTCACTTTCTTGCTCTCTGTCTCTGTCCAATCCCTCTCACTCAACTTTTCAACCCCTTTTTCTCTTACCACCCCCCTAAATTTTACCTCGCGTTAGCTCGTGTTCGTGCTATTCGTCCTTTGTTCCGCGAGCGTTTACATCAACAGTGAACAAAGGACGACACGAGGTAACCTTCGAATGTTACCTCGGGTTTTTCATAGATCTAAACGTGGTATTATTTAACATTTGAATTACCCGATTTAAAAATTGATTGCACGGATAGTGAATTTCAATGAACGGATTTTTTTATTTGAAAGCTGATTCAACACTACGAGTACAACTTGCGCGAATTTGAATGTTCGGTATATGAAGTTGAATTGAAAAAAGTGTGAAATCGGCCGCAAAAACCTTTATTATTGTTATTATCATTATTATTTTCATTATAATTATCATTATTTGCTGTTTGGCAATTCTCTTGTAGATGAGTAATGCAAAGAAGCTATACAGAATCATAGCACAAATTAAACAATAGTCGTCGGTTATACATGAATATTGACAATATATCAAATGGAAGATAGCATAAAAAGTATCTTACAGCAATAACCTATCGGCAAAAATCCGATTAGAAAATAGCCTGCATGACAGCATTGATATCCCTCTCTTAAAGAGATTGGGTAACTTTGCCTCAGATTCTTAAAAAAAATCCTTGATTTAGCTCATGCTGCAATCATAAGTATAAACCTTTAGGTCATACACGAATCCCATGACTTTTACAAGCCAATCGCCTGTCTGATTATCCAGATATCTATGATTGGAATTAGAAATCGATTCGTTTTTTTAACGGTTTTTATGACACTACAGTCTATTGGGAAAATGAGTATGGTAAAACCGGTCACTCAAATAATTTGTTACTTTTTTGAGGCACTTCATGATCATTTTGAAGCGCAATTTGTTTAGGGCTTCAATATAACACCATAATTATCACAAACTGATAACACGTAGGGCCATGCACCTCAATTTTAACATTGTTAAACGATGCCTTCAAATAATACACCCCCTCCATTGTTTCTGTTATCCAAGTAATTATTAATTCGTCCTGTTTGTTTTCATCTTATTATGTTGTTATGATCATTTGTGTGATTTCGTTTGTATATAATTGTTGTATTCGTTTACTTGTTGAGTTCAATTTTTGTTCACAACCTTGCTGAAAAAGCAGCTTCTAGCTGATAGCAGGCTTTTTAAACCGTGATTACATAAATAAAATGCAGAAATACACCTTAAGTCGTTCCGCAAAGCGTAGCTGTATTCAGAACAATGAAAATGCGCTATCCACTATTACATATTACACACTCTTCATACTTATCCTTATCCTTTATTAATTGAAAATAAAGCACGCATCGCCAAACATTTTCATCAATTCTGTTAGCACCCTGATGTAATACATGCCTAAAGGCCCGGTCACACAGCCTTTCGCGTCTGTATCGCGGGTAGAATTTCGCGATTTTTTTTTGCCCGCGGTTGCCCGTGGTGGAAAATGTGCAAAATTGGCTTACCCGCGGTTTACCCGTGGTATGCCCGCGGAACAGACGCCGGCGACTGTTCCGCGTCCTTATCGCGGTTGAAGCGCGGCGGTACCGCGGCCTACCACGGGTATAATAAAGCAGCCGAACCGGGCTGTAGAAATCATAACCGCTCCGTGCTTACACGCGGTACACACGCTAATGCACGTGTTATGTACAGACGCGGAACAAACGTGCTATGACCGTGCTCCACCCGCGATTACCCGCTAAAATTTCGCGTCCTACCGCGTGTAACCACGTCTTAACCGCGGCCGTAGCACGTCCTAGCACGTTCGTTCCGCGTCTGAACCGCGTCTTTACCGCGTGTGTACCACGTGTACCGCCCGCGATTACCCGCGGTCTAAATTTTTGGGCAGCCCAAAACTTTTTCGCGCGGCCAACCGCGTGTGAATTTCTTACCGCGTGTAACGACGGGTAAAGTACGGCTGTATCGCGTCTTTATCGCGACCTCAAAGCGTCCAACAGCGTCTGCTTCACGGGCAGAAATTTTTGGCCGTGATTCGGCCGCGATACGCCCGTTAAAGGGCTGTGTGACCGGGCCTTAACGTGCTACACGAGCTGGAATTCTCTTTGTGAAGTTGAGATGACAATCCGCCCAACCCCGACCTTTCATAGTGATAAGCTTAAAAAGCCGCTTGCAATTAATTAATCACGATATTGTCAAGGTAAAATCAACAAATTAATTTGAAAATTAAAATGCAGTTTCTTTTGTCATGTGCACACAAAAGATAACAATTTTCTATTATGTCTTTGAAATTGCACTTCGAAAATCCTGATGCATGTATTGATTAATTGTCTGCTACATGTTTTTTTCTCGTTGATATTTACTTTAAAGGGATCCGGTAACTTTGTCTCAGATTCTGAAACAAAATCCGGGATTTAGCTCACGCTGCTATGATAATTATAAACCTTTATGTCAGTCAGGAACTCCATGACTTTTACAAGCCGATCGCCTGTCTGATTATCAAGATATTTATGATTGAAATTACAAATGTTGAAGACCGTTCGCCTGACGGTTTTCATAACACTACAGTCTATTGGGGAAAACGAGTATGGTAAAACCGGTCACTCAAAGTTTTTTTTTACTTTTTTGAGGCACTTCTTGATCATTTTGAAGCGCATTTTTTTTAGGGCTTCAATATTACACCATATCACAGGCATTGATAACACGTAGGGTCGTGTATCTCAGATTTAACATTGTTAAACGATCCTTTTAAAAGAGAAGGTTGAGTTCTGGGAAGAGGTGAACAATAATGTGTGATCGTTATCATTGTTATTATGCAAGTGTGGAAGAACACCAGAAATAAAATGTTCCCTAAAAAGCATGGCTCTTCAATCGCCTTAATATTCTAAATACGGCATGTAACAGTATACAAATCGGGACGGATTTTCATGCCACATGTTCGTCTAGTCCCATATACATCTTTCTGTGTACAGCACTTGTAACTTTACCAAGACTTTTTTTCTCATGTTTTTTCGCCTGTACTTGTACTTGGAACTGGTGGGGGAAAAAAAAAAGTACAAAATATAACCACCAGCTCCATATTACACTTTTAAGTTGACCTCATACAATCTTATTACAATGTAGCAATTTTTTTTAAAAACATTACCATACAAAAACAAAAATAGACAAGACAAAATACGTACAATTTACATCGAAAGTGAAAAATACAGACAGAAAAGAGTTCAGCATGTACCTAACAGGTCATATTACATGTATGTAGAAACACCCTATATAAAAAAAAAAAAAAAAAAAAAAGAGCGTTTAATACCCAAAATATAAAGCATACACATCATTTAAATATTCAAAAGATCCGATTTCTTGTTCCAAGAGTCAAGTCTATCCCGACCAAGGGCAATTTCTTTTTCGATAGCACAACTTAGTTTTAATTTACAAATAAGTTGATACATGGTAGGCAATATCTTGTTACATCGACAGCAATACAGATAATACTTGGCATGAATAATTACAAATTAAATTAAATTTGTCAAAAGCAGGATCCGTGATACCAAAAAAACACATCTCTGTTGGTATTAGTAAGACTGTTGTGCAGTTCTTTGTGCAGAATTTCCTGCACTTCTAACCAAAAAAAATGAGCAATTCGACAATCCCAAAAAAGATGTTGCAATGTCTCATCATAAATTTTACACAAGGAACAAAGTTTTGAATCAATAAATTTAATATCAAAAAGAAATTTATTCAGAGGGAGATACCGATGAAGAAATTGAAATTGAAAATATCTTAATTTAGTGGACAAAGTTGCCTTAAAAGAAAGACGGTAAATAGTAGTCCAATCCAGGTTTGACTCTTTCATGTGGATGGCCCATTTCCTTTCTGAACTTGGAGTATTGAAAATACTATTAACACAAAGTTTTTGAATGAATCTGCAAACTTTAATAGCTTTACACATATCACCAATTAACTCATTCTGTCAACTGTTGTGGTTCGCTCTATCAACAGCGATTTTAGATTTTTGTCCAAATAGAGGGAATTGCATGGACCAAAGAAAAATAATCCATAAAATTACATTTCACCCTAGGATAGTTTACAGTGAACTTATTACAAGTGAGTGTGTTACCATTATCCTGAAGTAAATCCTTATAGTAAATTTTCTTAGCATTTTGATGATTCCAGAACCTTGCAGTACACACCAAAACTTATATGCTAGATAATCAACCTTTTCTGATCGATTCCACAACGTTTCTTTCACAATGCAATCGCATGACCAGAACTGATCTATCCCTGTAAGTTGTCAAGTATAACATGAAGTAAATCATGAAGGATGTAACGCTAACGGTAATCAATCATCAACCCTTCATATCTATATGACACACTGTATTACTAAATGAATATCATCCATTTTCACGAAAACATTGATCAATTTGGTAGTGTCCTCAGCGTCATTCTTACCTGGCTTGGTACAATAGAAATGTGTAAGGCCTTCAACAGCATCGGTATCTGGTAGATGGTTCGACAACCAAGTTAGATCCGGTGGTACAAGTTTGGGAAGGTACTGTACTACCTCACCGTTATCTAGTGTGACCGTTGGGCACGAATTAATAGTCAGGTGCGGACAATGGTTGTCGTTAATTTCCAACGATGCGACAATAGCTGGGAAAATGAAGGGGAAGAGTGAGAAATGTAGTATTTCATCAGCTCGACATTACCAAAATAAAAACCTTAACTGATACAAAAGTTTAGATAACTAGTACACCGCGTATAGGTTAGATATTGCTTCATCTTGGATCGTCTGTTTTTAATATGTATCAATTTACTTTTTCATCCATCCGCTATGGGATAATTAAATCAATTTAAATAGCGCATCTTCTTTATGAATATGCTCTTCTGCGCTGTGATGAAGACAAAACTCCCAACAAAGCTACTTTACGGACATACATTTGAAAAAAAGCTATCCAAAAGCTCCTGAAACAAATGCGTTTTGACAAAACTTTGAAGACAGCAACAGATGAGGCTTTACTGATGTCTGTCTAGTAGTAGGTTATTCTAGAGCTTCGGAGCGGCACAGCTGAAAGCACAATCTCCAAGAGTTACTTTTGTTTTTGCGTCAGTAAAGTAACTTTTGAAGCATCTTGTCTTGTGTACTTCGCAAGTTACGTGCATATTAATGAGATTCGAAAGATGATAATTCATACAAATAATTTGGGGCTTGACCATTCAACACTTTGTAAACAACTAAAAGCAGTTTGAATGCTATTCTTTGCCTCATTGGCAACCAATATAACTCGATTAAAACACATGTAATATGGGAACATTTTGAGGAATTAAACCCAAGTCTTGTACATTAATCACTCTGCAACTTGATTATTTTTTAATCAGCCAAGCCATTAATATACAAATTGAATTTGATGTAGAGTCATGAATATGGTCACAAGTAAGCCTATTTTTCTGAAGAAATATTTTAGTATCAATAGGCTGGCTAACTTTATTCCATCGGGTCTTCGCGTCGGATCGGGTCGTCGTTTCGGGTTTACACGAACTTTTGTCAATATTCACGCCCTACTTGCCGTAGTGTCGTGTGTGACTTTTGGGAAATACACTCCTCTTATCGCTAAAGTGTTGTTTCCTGTTATTAAAGACTTTTAGATTCGCACGAAGACAATGGGGATTGCTACGATCGACGTTCTTTCAATGCACTACCTTGAATGGACGTCACACGTATCAGTCCACGCAAATCTAAAAGTCCCCTATTAACACGACACCTTCCATAACCAAATCTACGAAAACTCGCTTCTTGAACCGACACTTTTGTTATACGAGATAAATAAACAAAAGATTTTCAACAACGACAAATAAGGGTGGTTAGAGATCGGTAATAAATCATTCTATGGGCATGTTTTCACATGTAAAATATTTGAACTTACATTAACGGACGTTTAACAAAAATTGCATTAAATTAACCTTTTGTGACGCTCCATTCTCCAACGTAATCGTATAACAACGTCATGTACCCCCCCCCCCCCTCTCCTCCCCTCCTCTTCCCGGCTGCTATATCGACTAACGCGTTTGATAGTTGGCCTTTGCATTTATCTTGATTCTTTTATTTAACTCCATCATTGAAGTTTTCAAATATATCTAATTTGTTTTCTTCTTCAGTCGTCATATTTCATGTAAGTCAATTTTATCATAAACTACTACTGTTGTTTGAATATTTTGTATTTGAGTTTTCAATAAGTGCAGAAACATCTGCAAAAAACAAACATGGGGGCACATTTTTTACCAAGTTCGTGTAACTCGACAATCTGACGCATCTGATCG